>PVJI01021390.1:0-27179 GCA_004026765.1 Micronycteris hirsuta
GTTCACCGGCCAGCACTCAATCCACTGAGCTCCGTCAGCCAGGGCACAAAGTTAATTTTTTAAGTGACCAATAGGACCGACCCGCCTCTAGCAAGACCTACAGGGAAAGAGAGAGAAGCCGTGAATTACCCATCTCAGGACTGAAACCGAGGACGTCCCTGCAGACCCTGCCAATGTCAAAGGAGGAGGGAAAGCCAGGGACAATGTGACACCAATACACTGGACGATTAGACTGAACGGACCAAGGGCTCCAGAAGCGCAATCCTTTGTAAAGCATCCGCTCTCCACTGCCCGTCACTACCTGTTTTAAACATGGGACGTTTTCATTACGTTTATGTAGAGAATTGCTTGTGGAAATACAGCCGAGAAGGTTTTTTTCACTTACGTGGAACCCAAACAGGGAAGGAAGACATGCCGGTGTCAGACGGAGCTGGGCTTTTGAGGAATGCAGACAGACAGACAGACAGCACAGGGCGAGGGTCTCGTCTTCTTGGACTGAGGACAGAGGGCACGGGGCGAGCCAAGCTGGAGGCAGGCCGGCCGCTGCACTCAGAGCTGCAGTGACAGAGGACGATGGGAGACAGAGGCAGAGGCCACATCCCTGACCAAGGCTGGCGGCTCCCTGGGAGGGGACCCCGTCTGTGGGGTGCCCTGCGCAATCGGGCTCCACAAAGCCCTCCAGGGAAACATCAAGCAGGACTCGCAGATGCTGGGGTCCTTCCCAGGCCAACGCTAACCCCGAGTCCCCTAGTGACATTCCCAGGCGGCCCCCAAGGCTCACTGGGGCTTCAAAGGAGCAGAGATAGCCCTGGCTGGTGTAGCTCAGTGTATTGAGCGCGGGCTGGGAACCAGGCGGTCCCGGTTCGATTCCCAGTCAGAGCACATGCCTAGGTTGCAGGCCAGGTCCCCATGAGGACCATGTGAGAGGCAACCACACACTGATATTTTTCTCCTTCTCTGTCTCCCTCCCTTCCCCTCTCTCTAAAAAAATAAATAAAAATAAAATCTTAAAAAAAAAAAAAAAAGGAGCAGAGATACACCCTGCACTGCGTGCTGTGCTGGTATTGAATGTCTGAGAACTGCAGCATGTGGTTCCGGGCCACTCTGGGCAGGCCATCCCAGGGGGTGCGGGTGGGCACTGTGTGTCTCACCAGGGGAGCAGTGTAGCCCTGGGAGACACCCCATCTTCAGAGCCTGGTGTGGGCTTGCTGAGCACACAGAAGAAAAGCCTCTGTGTGTCCAGGCAGGTAGCCCTTGGCTGCCTCAGGTCCTTGGACAGACACCCAGACCTCTGAGAAGGATGTGGCCGCACCCTGGGCTACTTCCTTTCTCCCCGGGTCCCTTTTCAGAGTAGGAGGCATGTATACACCTTGCCTCAGAGGCTCATGAGGATCCTCTTACGTCGGATGTTCCTAGCCCAGACTAAAGGCCCCTGATCTCCAGAATCCTGGCCCCGGGGCTGGGCAGCTGTAAGGCATCATCAGGGCACACCCCTGAACAGGCGCCAGCCTCCACTGCCCTCTGCTGGCCGCCGGGAGGGAGGACAGGCAAAGCACTGCTCCCTGACGTGGACGTTGACTCCGGGCTATTCGCGCAGGCACAGCCTTGGCGGCTTTCACCAGAACCTCTACGAGGCTCACACCACGTGAGCGGGCGGGGCCGCGTGGGGTCCACCACGGGATGTCAGGGCACTGAGCCTGGGTCCTGAGCCCGAGTATTGGGGTCGACGTCCGCTGGCTGGACTCACGGAGGCAGAGGCTGGGGAGGGAGAAGGCCCACAGCCCACGGGGGACGTGGGTGCGCTTGTGGGGCGTCAGGGAGACTGGGACGGGAGAGGCGCAGAGCAGGGCTCAGGTCGCCTCTGCTCTTTCACGTTTTCTTCCCAAGGGCGCACGGGGACCCCGTGTCCACTGCTCCGTGCCTTTACCTCTCCAAGTCACACTGAAGAGACAGGACGACTCGATACTTCCGGCTGCTGGGCAACAATGTTTAGCAGCTCTCAGAAAAAGATACAAATGATCAGTAAGTATATAAAATTTCATTAGAAATAACAAATGCAAATCGAAGCAACCAGACTCTGTTTTTCCTCTATTAAAGTGGCAAATGTCCTTTAATGACGACAGATGCCCAGGGCGGGAAAGGCTCAGAGCAGCAAGTGCTGTCTGACGCGGGTGGTTGGCCGGCGCAGCCGTTTCTGAGCAGCGTGGACACGCGCACCCCCCGCGACCCGGCTTCTAGTGACGGACCCCGAGGACAGGGACGGAGTGTGTGCACCGGTCTCCCTGTGACACAGCCCCTGCTTGAAGGACCTGGGGACAACTGCGGTGGGCTGTTTACGAAAGCACGGGAACACCGCAGAATGGGAAGCCACGGGGTATGTGCGGGGGACGCCCACGGACAGGAGTCGGCGTGCTGAGGGGAGGGCACGAGCCCGCATCTGTTTCACGAAACCACGTGTACGCGTGTGTAGAAAAAAACACTAAGGATTCACACCAGATTGCTGTCGGCAGCCTCTGGACGGTGCAGGTTTGAGTGTGAAAATGTTTATGCCCGTTTCTGTATTTACTGCAATGAACGTGCACTGTTTCCGATTTGAGAAGGAAAGAAAAGCCAAAGCCTCGTCTCAGGAAAGGTCGGCCTTGGCTCGGTTGTGCCCGGACGGGCCGGTCGCCCCCAGACGCATCTGCTTGGCTTGGCACCTTCCGAGTGGGTGATTCCCACAGGTGCTCTGCAGATGCCGCATCGCAGCCACGGGGCTGCTGGTCTGGAAACAGGTCTCTCCTTTCTGCAGGAGCCCCTGGGGCTCTGAGTGGGCAAGGAGGGTGTAGGCTGGTCGCTGAGCCGAGCCCAGGCCCGCGTGTTGGTGGGGGGAAGCTGTGGGGAGCAGGGGCTGCAGTGAGCTGGGTCGCTAGTGCATCCTGGTGGCAGGTGCAGGTCTCCTGGATTTGAGAGGTGGGTGATGGGGGGACACCGCAACTCGCTCACGCAGACCACTCGAGGTGATTCATTTCAGAAGAGAAATGACAGAACAGCGGAAAGTCCCCGTGAAAGTCAGATGGGTTTGCGACACCGCTCGCTCCGGCAGAGCGGCCCCACAGCTGAAGGAAGGAAGGTCTGTGTTCAGGGCTGGCGGAGAGACCCCAGAGGAACCAACACTCTGTGAGGACCAGGCCCAGCGGGTTCCGTAGCTGACGACGGCATCCACGGAGGAAGTCTCTGCTGAGAGCACAGGAAGCACGGATTCGTGCAGAGAAGGCAAACCCACAAACTCCTGCCTGTCACGCAAAGGCCTCTCCCTCCTCCCCTGTGGCCCCGGGAGGCCTGGAAACAGCCCCCACCAGCCCAGGGCAGAGGCCCTCACACCTGGCACGGGAGGTGTGTCCGAAGTGCTCCTAACTCGTGGTTTAAATACAAAAGTTTGTAAATGCTAAACTCTGAGTAAATCCTGGTAAAGGCAGCCACACAACAAAGTCACTCTCAGACCCCTGTGTGCTTTCTTGACGAGAGCTTCAAGAGCATTTTTGTCGTGTGTCATCCTGGCTAAACGGCTGGCGACCGCTTGCTCTTCGGGAGCAGGAAGCCAGAGAGCCCGGGGTCAAGGAGAGCCCAGCAGGGCGCAGGGAGGAGCGGTGACCCGAGAAACGCCCCGGGCGTGGAACCGCGGGAAGGGACGCTCAGGGGACGCTGGGACGCAGAGTGAGTGAGGCCGAGGAGGCAGGCAGAGCGGTGGCGTCCGGTCAGGTCCCTGCGTCCCTCCTGTGGAGCTCACACCGCGGCCACCGCCCGTCGCCCGGGAAGGGGGGTGGTCAGTGGGTGACGCCAGCGCCGCCCCGCCCTGAGTGTGCGCGCCACCGGGCACCGCGGGCCCCTCCCTCCCCGCGCGCCCTCCTCCCGCGGGCAGAGCGAAGGCCCGGCCTTTCCGCGCAGCGTCCCGCCCTCCCAGCGGGAGAGGGGTCGGTGGCTTAGGCCCCGGAGGGGCATCACCCCTCAGCTGGGTCAGGAAGAGGCAGGGGTCGCCAGACCTCGCGGTGCCGGGGCGGAGGTGGCTGGAGGTTCTGCGGCCCGGGGCGCTTTGCGGGAGGCAACGCATCACCCTCCTCATCCCCGCCCCCCATTTCCTCTTCGTGGCCCCCACCTGCCCCGGTCAGCGTCCTGGCCCAGCCCAGTGCCTCCAAGAAGTGAGCTGGACCCGCTCGCCCTGATTGGCTGGTGCTAGCAGGTTGGTATCCATGGCAACCAGAGCCAGAGAGGTAGATGGTCCCCGGAGCTCCTCTTCCCCACCCTTCAGCGCTCCGCCTGGAACCGGGAGAAACCCGCCCTTTTCCCCCAACCCAGTCCCCGGCAGTGCCCCCCCCCCCCCCCCCCCCCCCCCCCCCCCCCCCCCCCCCCCCCCCCCCCCCCCCCCAGGGCGCGAGCCCTCCTTCCGGAGGAGCCGCCCCGGTGCCAGGCTCCGGGAGACACTGTCACAGGGCGCAGACGGGCAGGGAGTCAGAGCCGCTGCTGGCGGGAGGCTGTGTCCTCCACCCGGGCCTCTGCGGGCGCCCCCTGCTGGGCGTCTCCCTGCTGCAGGAACCGCCCAACCTGCACCCCGCGTCGCCGCAGAAAATCAGGGCATCCCTCGGTCCCCTGAGAAGACTCCCTCCCCGCCCCCAACTCCCAGGGGATGCAAGTCGCCTGCTGCCCTGTGGCCACCACTGGAAACCAAAAGCCCATCAGAGGGCTTGAAGGGCTCCCAGTGTGGACGAGATGGCACAGGCTGGCCACTTCACCCCCAAGTAACCCAACGGTAAACGCTGGAAGCGAGACGGCCCACACACAGCCTCTCAGGGGAATGCGGAGGGTGAGCTGGCAAGGGACCCGGGGCCGGAGGACAGCAGAGCAGCGCGTCCGCAGAAGAGGACCTGGGCTGGCACCTCCCAGCCCTGCCCACTCCCAGGAGGGCCAGGTGGGCGAATTCTGCCCCATGAGGAAGGCGGTCCTGCTGACACCCTGGGGCACTCTTGGAGGGGCTGCCACTGGGCCCAGCTCCCCCCAACCCAGATGCTGCAGGGCGGTGGGGAGGCTCTGGCAAGGGGATCCCACTACAGAGCAGCTCCCACCCCCATTCGGGCACACCGGCAGGGACTGGCGGCCCGAGTCCAGTGCCGTGCCCCCAAGCCTGTCTACACTACACTGTCATTGGAACCACAGGCCACCCACGCAGCCCAGAGGGGCGCCGGCTGGCTAACACGGACAACTAAACACAGCCGCCCAGGAACCAGTAAGAAGCCACCAGCCCCACCAGAAAAGTCCCAGCTAGACCAAGAAAAGGTGGCCGAGCGTGGGGATGGCGGGAGGTGCAGGATGTGCTGGAGGGACCTGGCACGGACTTGAAAATGGCCACTGTCCAGGTCACTCGCAGGCAGCGGCCCATGTGCGTGACACACGGGAAGCCCAGCTGAGATGACACCACGCTGGACGGGCTGCTGAGCAGGTAAAAGACAGCGATGCTCAGGGACCACTCGGCTGGGGCACAGCAGGGAAGCCTGGGCCTGGCGCCGCCGCCCTCACAGCTGGAGCGTCGGGAGGATGGAAAGACTGGACACAGAGAAGCGCTGGCTGAAACTCCCGAAATCAGGCACAAGACAGAAACTCAGAGATTCAAGCAGCCGAGCAGACCTCACGTGGGACAGACCAAAGGAATTCACGTCCATACCGGGGCAGCAGAGGACGCAGGCCCCCGCCCCCTCACAGGCCCTCCTTCCTGGGGGTACTCCGCATTTCCTATCCTGCGCCCCCCCCCCCGCAGCCAAGGCCGAGTCCCAGGCGGGTGCAGCTGAGAGATGGGGCTCCCTCCTCTCGCTCAGCCCCACTGTGGGAGGGGACCCCACGTGGGACATGGCCGCGGCTCCCCCAGCTCCTGGGGCAGTGGTTGCATGAGCCGGGAGAGGCCTCCTCCCCTCCCCGCCGCCACAGCTCCTGGCACAGGGTGGCCCTCCAGAGAGGCTTTGCCTGCGGAGCAGGCTGCGGAGCCTGGTCCCTCCTTATAGGTGCCAAGGACTCCAGGGCAGCAGGGCACGGGGAGGTCAGCCTGAGGCACTCTCCACAGCAGCAGGGGTGAGGTACAAGGCAGAGCGGGGACCCCACTCGGCTGCAGGGCGCTGGCCTGCGGGCACCCCGTGCTCCTCCCCGGGGTGGACGTCCGGGTCTGCACGCAGCGGAGGGCAGCAGACTCCAGCGGGACTGCAGCGGTCACAACGGCGACAAGGCCGGGGGGGGGGAGGTCAGTACCCAGAGTTGTTCAATATTTCATCCGAAATGTCCCACTTCCAATAAAAAACGACCAAGCGAACAGGAAAGTGACCCACACAGCAGTGACAGGCAGCAGAAACGGGACAGGGAGGGCCGTGGTCGGTGTGCACAGCGCGGAAGGGGCGGGAGCGCGGGCACGAGGACACAGCAGCCCGGGAGCCCCAGCGGGCCGGGCCGGGCCGGCGGCACCCGCGGTCCAGCAGGCGGACTGGCAGCGCACGGAGCCTCAGGAGCGCTGAGCTCCCGGAAGGCAGCGATGGACGCACCACGAGGAGCCAGAGAGCAGCCGGTCGTGGCCGAGAAGGCCCCAGGTTCGCTGGAAACCTGCCCCTCAGGAAGCTCAGGGCTCCACGTGTGCAGACCCACAGGCACACGGGAGACACACAGACCGTCGGACAGAATCTTAAAAGCGAGCACTATTAGGACCAATGTTAGTTCAGCAAGATGAGAGGGTTCAAGATGGATACAAATTGACAGTGTTTCTATCGACTTTCATTGAACGATCCAAAACGGAAATAAATTTTCCACTCACAACGGCACCACAGGGAACGAACTGCGGAAGAATTAATTTAACAAAAGTTGTTCAAAGTGGCAGAAACTGTCTGCACGTCACCTGCCTGTGGACGACTTGTCTGTGGAGCACAGGGAGCCCCTAAATCTCCACGACGAAGGCCTAACAGGCGCTTTGGCAGACTGGCACCGGCATGAGCCACCGCGGACGGCAGCACCAGGACGAGACCCCACAGAGGACGAGCCCGGGTGGGTGTTTGCAACACCAGCGGCAGGGAAACGCAAAAACTGAAAACCGCGTTACAGCCGCACAGACCGTGCCGGCCGCAGCGCTGGGTGTGAACGCAGCAGGGCCCAGGAGGGGCCGCCGAGCAGCCCCCGGGAGCCTGTGGGGCTGCCGGAGACCTGGCTCTGCAGGACGGAGGGTGCACTGGGTCTCTGCGAGAAAATGTTCTTGAAACAACGCAGAAAGGGAGGGCGGGTTGTGGTCGCTGATGGCCGAGAGCAGACGCAACATGAGTTCAGGGCAAGGCGAGGTCCTGGAGGTGATGTGAGCATCCCCTGCCCCCCTGCAGGCTGGCGTTACATCAGGGCCCCAGGTGGTAGCTAGCGCGCCAGCCCCACCCCACGGAGAGCACGGGGCCCCAGCCATCTCTCACCACACACAGGCGGCTGTGCCCAAGCAGACACTGGTCCTGGGTGGCGGATGGGCGTCATGCATTCTCAGCAGAATCTTCTGGAGACCCCAATGGGCTCTGCACTCTGGGAGCCTGTCCCTCACTGGAATGCACTCCCTGCTCCCTCACCTTGCCTGGGCTTGGGGTCACTAGTCTCAGGGAGCCACCTCTGGCTGCTCGCCCTCAGCCCGTGCCGGACTCGGGTCCTATGCACTGGTGCTCGGCAGCCCCCCGCCAACCCTGAGTGGTGAGGCTGAGACCGAAGGGGTGGGGACAACAGAGACGAGGCACCAAGGGGCCCCGCTCAGCTCTACATGGTCTTCCCAGACGGTGCTGTTGTAGGGCAGTGACCACACCTGTCCCCCGCAGTTGTACCTGGCCAGCCGAGTGCCTGGGGAGGGACCAGATAGGGACAGGGGAGCCCACTGTTCCAACCACAGGTGGCATGACTCTGCTGGTCCGGCATGGGGACGGTGAATGGTCTCTTCCATCTCCTGCTCTAGGGCGAGTGCCTCCCGAGTATCCAGCCCTCATGCCACTGGTCAGCCCAAGCCAAACGCCCCTCCCCAACCTGATGACTAAGCTCACACCCCAATTAGACACCCAAGCCAGGCAGCGAACACCCAACTGGCCTCACAACTTCAGCGCCCAGCCTGAGGACAGGCCCTGAGCCAAAGGGGCCCCGTGTGACGGTGCAGGGGGTGGTGCCCCGCAGGCAGCAGAGGCCCAGGTGGCCGCCCCTGCCCACAGCAGGCAGAGTGTGTGTGTGTGGACGGCGTGGGGTCACCTCAGAGCCAGGGACGCCTCCTGGTGTCAAACACCGAAGTTAGAGGTTTATTCCCCACAAGAGGGCCCTCTGCCGCTCAGGGCTGCTGGCCAGCACCCACTCTGGCCAAGGCCGGGCGCTAGGTCTGTCCTCAGCTGGGTCCCCCTTGACCACCCAGGGTCCGTGGCCACGCCTCTAGGGAGTCCGGCCCCTGGGCACGCGGCCCCTGTGCGGGCAGGTCACTTGGCCAGCTCTTCTGCCACGGCTTTCCGGACCTTGTCCTTGAGGTAGGCACCTTTCTGCCAGTCCGACTTGAGCTCCAGCCACTCGTAGTATGGGACCTGGGGGTGGGGTGGGGGTGGGTCAGCCTGGCACCAGATCCAGACGGTGGGGGGCTGGGAGTGGGATCCACGCCACGCTGTCAGGGCTCAGAACTGGATGGGGCTGTGAATGGCTCCAATTTTTAAAGAGTTGTCTAAAAAGGACACCCAGCGAAGACACCGTGACAGGACCCCTGTGGGGCGCACACAGCCGTGGGCTCGGGCCCTTCCCAGGCCGCCACCCTCTGGAAGGAGAGGGGGTGCTGAAGGTCTCCCAGGTGGGAGCTGCACCTGCAGCCCCTCAGACGCCCGCCCTGTGCCTCCCCCACCTGCCCGGAGGGCACTCACGTCCACCACCAGGAAGCCGGCGGCCAGCACGTGGCGCCGGGCCAGCACAAAGCGCCCCAGCAGGTCTTTGCTCCGGCTGTTGAAGTTGGGGAACTCCCAGCGCAGGAAGGCCAGCCTGGGGGGAGGGGGGCGCTGGGTGCTGGCCACTGTCCCTGTGTCCCCATTCTCACAGGGAAGGGCAATGCCAGAAAGGAGCCAAGGGGTGACCCGGGAGCCGCACGCCCTACCTCTTGGCCCCTGGGGGCAGCGGCTGGCCCTCAGAGGGCGGGGCGAGGTGAGGGGCCACGAAGTCCCTCAGGGGCAGGAACTGGCCCTCGGCGTCCAGCAGAACCTCAGCATCTGGGGAGGGGGTGGCAGACGACAACGTTTGGGGTCTCCCCAGAGAGTGCCGCAGCCTCCAGGCCTCTGGTGAGCCCTGATGTGGGGGGTGGGGCGCAGGCCGGGCAGAGGGGAGCCTCACCCAGAACCCAGCCGTGCTGTGTGGGCACTGAGAAGCGGCCCCGGTCGGCGCTCCCCAGCAGCCCCCGCAGGGCCCCCTGCAGCTCCTTCTGCAGCGGCGTCACTTTCCTGTCAAGGGCTGAGGGACTGGGGGCCAAGGCGGAGGCTGGCAGCAAGGGGCCAGTGTACTCGGGGTGCTCCAGCTGAGCAGTGGCATTAACGTGCAGCAGCTTCTGGAAGGTGCTCTGACCCTTTGGGGACCTGTCAGCTGAGGGAAGAGGTGCAGAGAGTGGGGAGGGGAGCAGAGAGGAGGGACATGGAAGCCCGGGGGAGGGGCTGCAGCACCTGACTGGAGCCCTGCTCTGGCCTCCAATCAGGAGCAGAGGGGGGGGCCCCCTTTAGAGAGCCCCGGCCTGCCCTACTCCCCTGCTCCCTGCCTGGCCCTGGGGCCTGGTAGTGCCAACCCCCGCCTCCTGTGGGCAGACCTGCCATGTGGTGGACAGCCGCCAGGCTCCCCTCACCTAGGAACTGGGTGTGGAACTCAGGGCGGAGCACGGCCCTGAGCTCGGCCTCCTGGGCCTGCTCCAGCACACACAGGGCCCACAGCACGTCCACCTGCAGGGCCGGGTCCAGGCCCGCCAGCTGACACCCCAGCTTCTCGTGCACCTGGAGGACGGGGTGGGTGGGGGCACAGGGCAGGGCTCTGCTCAGCAGATGAGAACACCCTGGCTGGCTGGCCGGCGCTGCTTCATGACCTGGCCATGCTGAGACCAAGGTGGCTACGGAGCAGCCCCGACCGAGGCCCTCTGCTCAGGCTGGGCTCCCCTGGAGAAGGTACCAGAGACCACCCCCATCCCCTAGGGCCCACCTGGACAGAAGGGCTTCCCCACTTCCCTTCACCACCCCCATCTGCACTCTGGCAGGGCCTGCAGTGCAGAAACGTGGGGGGCCCAGGGCAGGGAAGGCGTGTCTGGCCCCGGGAGGAATCAGAGGGCACGAGGGAAGCAGCTGGCCGACTGGGTGCTGCCCCAGCCCACCCCCACCAGGGGCCCTTCCCATGGATCTCTCTGCCGTGAAGCTGCTCTGGGCCGCACAGCTGGCGCGCCAGGTTCCGAGTTTCGCCCAGACAGCCCCGTGGCCCCCACGGAGCCTCCCCCCTTCCTAACTCTGCACCCATCCTGCCCGCAGGGGGCACGCAGGGACAGGGGCTGGGCAGGAAGACTGCACCAGGCTAAAGAACGCGTCCTCTTGCTCCGGACGGAAGTTCAGGCGGGCGAAGGCCAGGAGCATGTTGCAGAGGGGCGGCGCCGCGATGTTCTGGGCTCTGCTTAGGACGTGCTGGCGGCAGGAGAGCAGAGGGGCAAGGTGAGGGCGCCCTGGGCACACCGGCCACTGGCCACCCCCACCACTGCTGGGTCAATTCCACGGGATGCCCCAGACCCTGTCCTGGCGCGGCTAAACCAGCTAGTGCTGTTCCAATGGGACGCCCGTGACCTGGAGCACAGACACCACCTGCCCCTGACTCTGTCAGGGGCCCAGCAGAGTGGGTCTCAGCCTTGCCATCCGCACAGCTCCCAGACGGCCACCGAAGACGGGGGGACGGGGAGAAAGTCACCGTCAACTAGCTTTCTCCCCGACATACCTCCTCTTCAAACACGCCAGGGCAGGAACCCATGTCTGGCCCCTGGGCCCCCCCGATGGACCCACCAGCCTGGGCCTCAGGTGCACACCCTGCTCACCTGGGCGAAGGCCTCAAACAGGGGCAGGTTGAGCCACTTGAGGAAGGCGAAGGACTTGGCGCAGCGGGCCACCTCCCCAGACGTGAGGCTGGGCGTGTGGGGGAGCAGGTCGGCGGCCAGGCGCTGGAGCACCTGGGCCTGGTGGAAGCTGAGTTTGCCTTGGGGACAGAGCAGACCCTGGGGTTTACCCAGTGGCCCACCCAGCACCCCCCATGCAGCCTCCAAGCCCAGGCGTTTGGTGTCTGTGACCAAATTTATCCCTGAGCCCAGCAGGGGAACAGGGCCCATGGGCCACAGTGCTTCTGTGGCAGCCTGCGGAGCCAGGGCCTGCCACGGGCGGGGCCGGCCCCGAATTTGACTCGGCTGCAGCTGGAGCGCCGACAACCCCCCCCCCCACCCCGCCTCGGGCCAGGGCTCACCGTAGGCGTAGGTCAGGTCCAGGAGGACACCTTTGGTCAGGGGGAAGGGCTTCTGCACCAGGTGATAGGAGACGGCCCGCAGCAGGGGCACTGACCGCCGGTTCTGAGCTGCCAGCGCCACCAGCACCTTCCGGAGCTCCTCGGGGCCGAACTGCTCCACCAGCTCCAAGCTCTGTCAACCACAGCCGGCAGGGGTCAGGGCGGGCCCGAGGGCCGGGATCCCATGCAGCGCGGCCCCTGTGAGACAGCAACTGGGCCTGAGCGCACCAACCACAGGCCCCCTGGGTGGCTCCCGGGGCGCCCTGTCCACAGCCCAGCCCGCCCCCAGGCCAGGCCCCACTGCGCCGGGACAGGGACGGGGGCCGGCCTGGGCCACACTCGGGCGGCTGTGCGCGCAAGGCCTCTAGGAAGGAGATGAAGGACGGGGTTAGGCTGACCCCTTCCACAGGCCCTGCCCTCGGCTCCCGTACCTTGTCCTCCAGGCGCGTCATCAGCGATTCTGAGAGGCGCCCCGTCTTCGTCATGATGGCCACCAGCGTGCGGCTGTCCTCGATCTCCGCCCAGCGCCGCTCTAGCTGCAGGAGCAGCTCGGCCAGCAGCTCCCGGGAGCCGCGCTCCTGCATGTGGGCGGCACTGGTCTCGGCCAGGAAGGCCAGGTGCCTGTACTTGAGCCTGCGCAGGCGCCAGCGCACCTCCTGCTCCACGGACCGCAGCTCCTTGGAGGACGCGGGCAGCTCCAGCGCGTAGAGGCTCCGGAGCAGCTTCACGAGGGTACCGTGCCAGACCGCGGTTATCTGGGGGAGGGGACACGCCACGGTCAGCACGGCCCTCAGGGCAGAGCCAGCTGTCCAGCTCCTGTCGTCTGCGGCAAGAACGTCGAGTGGCGAGGCCGCCCTGAAGCCCCCCCGACACTGGCCCGCCCAGCCCTGCAGATGGACGGCAGAATGAAGCCCGAGGCGGGCAATTCAGGGTCCGGGAGGGACTGGAAGGCTTTCACAGGCCAGTTGTGTCAACAAACTCATTCTCTGCTGACAACAACGACAACCGTTAGCTGTTAAAGACAGACTTTTCACCCTGGCTGCTGTGGCTAGTGGACTGAGCACTGGTCTACGAACCAGAGGGTCGCCGGTTCGATGCCCAGTCAGGGCACATGCCTGGGCTGTGGGCCAGGTCCACACATTGATGTTTCTCCCCCCGCCCCACCCCGCCCTCTACCTTCCCCTGTCTAAACATAAGTAAATAAACAGAACCCTTAAAAAACAAAAACAGCCCTGGCTGGTGTAGCTCAGTGGATTGAGCGTGGGCTGGGAACCAGAGGGTCCCGGTTCGATTCCCCGTCAGGGCACATGCCTTGGTTGCAGGCCGGGTTCCCAGTGAGGGCCATGTGAGAGACAACTATACATTGCTGTTTCTCTCCCTCTCTGTCTCCCTCCCTTCCCCTCTCTCTAAAATAAATAAAATCTTTAAAAAAAACAAACAAACAAACAAAAAAACGAAAACAGGTTTTCCTCTAAGAAAGCGATGTAATATTAAGTCCCGGCCCTAGAACCCCTTTCCTCTAGCAAAGCAGCCGCTGGTCCCGTGTCTGCAGCTCCCAGGGAGGCCCTTCGCCCTGAGACGTGTTGGCACCACTGAGCCCTGTCACGCCACGACCGCCAGCCCTTCTGGGATGCAGGCACGCTTGTGCAAGCGCCAGGGACTGGCGGCCCTCAGGCCTCACCGCTCCACCATGTGGCATTTCCCTGCGGTCTGTGCAGGGACAGCAGATCCAGAGCCTGGCCCTCTGCACCCCAGCACCTCCCTTCTCCTCGGTCTCCCACCCAGTTTCTGAGCAAGGGCAGTGGTGCTGGGCCCCACAGGGGGTCTGGCGGCCTCGGAGCCTCTGGCCTGGACCCGCGGTCTTGCGAGGCGGGCAGGGGTCTTCCCAGTGGTGGCACAGGGCTCCTGACCCCAGCCTCTGTCCGTCTACCTGTGGGACTGGCTGCCGAGGGGGCACCGAGACCACACGCATGACGTGAGGAACAGGGAAGCTGCGTGTGAAGGGCTGGGGACGGAGAAAGGTACTGCACTGAATCTCAACACCGGGTTACCCAGCAGATACTGTTCCCTGTCTGTTACTGGCTGAAACTTCGCTGCAACGGTCAGTCCCCCCAGGTGTGCTCCGTGTCTGCGTTCAGTAGAACAAGCCTTAGGATGAGCACGCCCTGAGGTAGGTTTTCTGACCTACGTTCTCCCTCATCTCCGCCCTGACTCCTTGAAGAGCTGCCTGGCTGGATGATGCCCACACCTCCTTAAGTTTCTGGGCTTCCCCTCCAGCCGCCCCCACCTCCTCCAGCTTCAAGAGTGTGCGGCCCCCGGCCAGGCCCAAGGGGTGGGGCACCAGTGTGCCACAGGGGCAGGCCGGCCCCCTGGGCTTGTTCACTGTGAGAACAGCAACAGCCCTGATAGGGTTGCCGGGAGGGCTCGGACACCCGTGCCTGCCTGAGGCCCTGGAGCCCACCTGACTGTCGACAAGGTGCAGAAGCTGCTGGAAGCGGGCATCCTGCACGAGCGGGGCCTTGTCCTCTGGCTTCTCAGACAACAGGCGGGAGAGCTGGATGAGCGCGAGGGCCGCGTGGTTCTGGTGCAGGCAGCGGCCGCCCCCAAGCAGCCCCAGAAGTTCCTCTGGCCGAGTGGCCTTCTCGATGAGCTCGTCCACCTCCTGGCGCTCTGGGTAGGGGGTAAACACCTGTTCCTTCTCCGTGTGCTGTGACAGGGACCCTGGGATGTGGGAACTGGGCGAGGCAGCTGAAGAAGCCAGAGTCCTATGGGCTGCCCGGACCAGCCTCAGCCGGACCACAGGAGGCCCCGCGGGGGCCAGGCGCACTGCCTCTCTCAGGAGACACGTGCATCGCTTCACCAGGCGAGCGGCCATGACGGCTGGGGCTGACGCTCTCAGCAAGTGCTTCCAAGGCTCTGAAGAGAAAGAGAGACAAGGGGCTGGTGCGGGCCCTTCCCGACTCACAAGCACAAGGGAACGTGATGGACGATATGGAGTCACAGCCATACTCTCCGCCAACCAGCCCAGGGGCCGGCATGTTTTCTCTGCCTAGACCTCGGAGCTCAGGGGGGGATGGGCTGTGCTCAGCGATGCTGGTCCCCAGGCCTCGCTCAGCCCTCTCCAACGGGAGTCTCTGCAGGGAGGGCCTGGGCAACGTCGCTTTCAAATGTCAAGACTCCTCAGGTTTAAGAATCAACGGAGAGTCGCTTGGGCTGATCTGGCTCAGTGGATTGAACACTGGCCTGCGAACCAAGGGGTCGCAGGTTCAGTTCCCAGTCAGGGCACATGCCTGGGTTGCGGGACAGGTCCCCAGTGGGCAGCCTGTGACAGGCAACCACACACTGCTCCCGAAAGACCCTGAACATGGGACTGTATACCCCACAGTTCCTGTGGGTGCATTTTAATACTCAGGCAGAGTGACCTTCCCCAAGTCAGCATCGACCCACTTAAAACACACATTAACTCCTAAGAACAAACTCCTGCACCAACCACCCACGGCACGTCGCACGTGGCTCAGACTAGTCTTCGCACTTTTATGTCTTCGGCGGCCCGGCCTCCTTCTCACCAGGCCAGGTGGGCAGGGCCCTCTGCCCGGCCCTCACCTCCTGCCGCAGGACTCAGGAAGTCGCCCTCGCCCTTCCCGAGCCCAGACCGGTTTCCTTCCCCGAGGAGTCTCCACGGATCCCCACAACGCTGCTTCGAACAGGTCTGCCCGTCAGTCTTGTTCACCGGGGTCATCAAATGACCTGGGTGAAGCACGTGTCCGAAGCAGAGTGAAATGTTAACCCGGCCTTCCTCCCGCCAAAGCCAGAGCAAGTTTGATCTTTGGTTCCCGGAACTTGGGTATGGCCGGCACATTTCGCGGCCACGCGAGCGGTTACTGCAGAAAAGCTCGTCCGACTCCATCTAGAGAAAGGGGCCCGGAGCAGGGAGCACTAGCCCGGGGCGGCCGTCCGCCTGCGCGGCTGCGGCGGGCAAGAAAACCCCACGAACTATGGAGGGAACCGCGGTCCGACGCCCGGCGGGGTTTCGGCGCGTCCCAGCGCGCCCATCCTGCCTCCCCTCCCGGCCGCAGGCCCCACGCTCCGCAGCCCCATCCCCGCGGCCCAGAGACCTACCCCGCAACCCCGGCCAGCATCGCCACTGACCTCCACGCGTCCCGCACCGACCTGGGCACGCGCCGCGCGGCGCGCTCGCCTACGTCACTCGGAGCGCCGCCGGTCGCCCAGAAGGAAGCCACTCCCACTGCTCGTTTCCGGTCGGGCGCCATCTTTGTTGAGGGCAGTGGAGCAGGCGCTAGGGGCGGGAAGGGAGTTCAAGAGCCCGGAGTGGAGGGTCAGGAGGCTTGCGCGCTCTGCAGCCGGTACGGGGCCTCTCGCGTGGTGTGGAGGCGGCCCTAGTCGCGGCCGCCCCGTGCAGACCTCCCTTGCCGGAGGTCGTCCTGGGGGAAAGGAGGCTCCACTTGCGGGCATTTTGCAATTAAAAAAAAAGGGAAAGAATTCTGAGATTTTATATGCCATCTTTGACTTTTAAGTATTAATGTTTAATTTTAATATAAAGCGCGGGGTAAGCCAAGCAAAACGTTTCTGAGGTCTATATGTGGACTTGGTTAATTTCCCTTTCTGCACAAATTTTTATTTTCCATGGAATTAATAATTACCTTATGTTTTTGTTTAAGATTTCATGTCTTGCCCTGGCTGGTGCGGAAAGAGAAATTAGTGGATTGAGCGCCCCACTGCAAAGCAGAAGGTTGCTGCTTCCGTTCCTAGTCAGGGTACGAGCCTGGGTTCCGGGCCAGGTCCCTAGTAGGAGGTGCAAGAGCGACCGCACATTGATGCTTCTCTCCCTTCCTCTCTCTCTAAAAATAAATTAAAACAGATTTCATGTCTTTATCACAAGTTCTACCCCAAATCTTTTGCCACTTGTCTAAATCTTTCAAGATGCTCTGGCACATCATTTTGTCACTGTTTAATCTCCTTAAAGTCCCTCCCTGAACCTCGGCCCTGCACCATCACTTCTGGGCTAGCTGCTGTTTTCTATCCTGCTTGTATTTCTCATTGGTGCCTGAGTTTGGCTGGAGCACATCCTTCAGTAACTTGATGAGAAAGGATGAACAAATAAGTTTAAAGACTTTGCTGGTCTAAAATGTCTTACAGCTTGGCTGCGTGGGTTTGGAAGTCATTTTCTGATTTGAAGGCTTACTCCACAAACCTCTAGCTTTCTGGTTTCTCATGGTTTTTTTTGTTTTAAGATTTTATTTTTATTTATTTTTAGAGAGAGGGGAAGGGAGGGAGATAGAGAGGGAGAGAAACAGCAATGTATGGTTGCCTCTCACATGGCCCTCATGGGGACCTGGCCCGCAACCCAGGCATGTGCCCTGACTGGGAATCGAACCGGGACCCTTTGGTTCCCAGCCCACACTCAATCCACTGAGCTACACCAGCCAGGGCTGGTTTCTCATGTTTTTGATGAAGAGTCCAAAAACTGTATGTGACAAGTTCATGCATTTGATGGTCTGCCCTTCCTCCCTCCCTTTGCTCCTTCCTTCTCTCCTCCTGACTCCACCTCTTTTTTGGAAAATTTCTAGAAGTGTGTATATCCTCCTCATTTCAGGGTTCTGCTGTAAAGAGACCCCAGAGAGCTCCCTCACCCCCTTTACCCTGTGAGGCCGTAGTGAGAAGTCTGCAGTACAGAGGGGTTGTTACCCTGCCCTGCTGACACCCTGCTCTTAGACTTCCAGGCTCCAGAACTGTGAATAAAGTTTCTGTTGTTTATGAGTCACTGAACTTATTTACTTATTTTTGTTATGTTATAGCAGCCTGAACAGACTGCAATACCATATAATCCCACCCACTTATTTACTGTTGTTTATGAGTCACAAGAACTTATTTACTTATTTTTGTTATGTTATAGCAGCCTGAACAGACTGCAATACCATATAATCCCACCCTTATGCTCCTTGTTTTTGACCCAGAGGAATTGAAAACATGTCCACATGAAAACCTGCACAGGGATGTTTATAGCAGCTTCATTTATAATTAACCAAACTTGGAAGCAACCCAGATGTCCCTCAGTAGGCAAGCGAATAAACAAACTGCACGTGGCCAGCTGTGTGTGGACGCGGAACTCCGCACTCCTCGGGGAGCCCCGGATGTTCTGCCGGCCCACGCACAGCGAGCCTGTCTGAGGCTGGGTCCCACAGATGCAGAGCTGCACGGCCCCACCTGGCACCAAGACCCTGACTGTGCAGCGCAGTTGCGGCCCTCAGCAAACTCATGGAACATGAGGAGTCCACGCTGCTCCTGATGCCCCCAGGGGCACCCCCCTCTGTGACTCCAAGCTCTGTGACAGGGAAATCTGACCACAGCCCCACTGCCCTTACTGGAGACTGAGGCTAGGAGTGGGCATGACCACTACCCATTAGCACCCTGCCCTCTTTGGGAACCCTGGTCATTGCCATTCCTCCAGGCTCTCCCCTCCCTGCTTTCTCTGACATTTACCTTAGAAGACTGGCAGCTGCCCTGTGTCCTCCTGCCTCGGAAATGCATGTACGGTTTTGGGGGACAATGGTTCTTCTGTCAGCCTAGACTGGGAATGCTCCCAGGGACGGGCCATCGCTCTGAAGGGAGGTCACGCTCCATCTCCTCTCTCCCGGTTTTGTGGGAGGTAGGAACCTAGGTCCGGGCCCAAACCCACGGCAGTGGTACAGGTGTGAGAAGTCTGTTTTCCCTGGGGGGGGGGGCAACGAGCCCACCTAGGGGAGAGGCAGGTGGTCTCTGAGGCACCTGGATCCTGAGCCCCCTGCAGGCTCTGCTCTGCTCCTGTCCCCACGCCCAGCAGTGCTCCGAAAGCCCTCAGACCCTAGGGCTGGCATGCTTCCCTCCTGGCAGCTGCCCAGGACAGACAGACGTGGAGTGAGTGGGTTTTTATTAGCAGCAGGGGTAACGTGTAAGTAGCACTTTTTTCTTTTTCTTTTTAAAAATCAATCAGCTGGCTCTTGCGTGCACCCTAACTGGGAACCTGGCCTGAAACCCAGGCATGTGCCCTGACCAGAATCGAACCAGTGACACCTTCGGTCTGCGGGGTGTTGCCCAACCCACTGAGCCCCCACTCCGGGCATGTGGCCTGTTGTGAGTGCCACTGCTGTGCTGTGCTGTGGCAACAAGTATTGCTTCCGATCGTCACAACCCATTGCCAAGGGCCCGGTGTCCCCACTGTGCGATGGGGACACAGATGAAATGGCTACTTACCCAGCCAGGGAGTGCCTGAGCCCGACCTCAGACCCAGGCTTCAGGCCACTCTCTGCTTTGGGCACCCACAGGGACTCACCCGAGGTCAGTGTTTGGCCCTGGACACATGAGCCCTTACTCACCTGTCCCGTCATACTGGAGCACCATGCGCTCAAGGCTTCTGGCACGCTTAATCTTATTTGGTGAAGAGATGATTCTTGAACCATAACGCGGGAACCAAGAGAACCTGGAAGGACCACCCTGTGCCAGGCTGCAGGCCTCCTCCCGGCAGGGACCCTCTCCTTCCGTATCCTCTGAGTCTGCGGATCTGAGAGGGCTCGTCCCTGCTCCATCGGGGCACGAGCCTGGTGCGAGGTGAGGGCAGTCAGCACCGGGAGTCCACGTGGGCAGCCCTGCTGAACGCTGAAAGTCTGCTCTGAGCGGCCAGCTTCCCTTTGGCTCGTGCATGGAGGACACTCGCCCCACAGAACCAGAGCCCCGACTGCACGTGGCGTGGTGCTGGGTACCAGGCAGGCAGGCTGCCCTCCACCAGCCACCAGTGCACCTCACCTGAAAGTCATTGCACCCTGGTCCCCTGCCTTCCAGCTGTCCTGTGCAGGTGCCATCCTGAGAGAGAGCCAGCTAGCTCTCCCCTCTGCGGGCACCCGGCACTCTCGGAAGTCTCCCCTTCCCCCTTTTCTTGGTTTAATGAAACAGAAACAAGGATTCTGAGTGGGACTGGGGAAAGAGCGGCAAGCGGCTGCCAAGCCCATGGACCTGACTTCATCCCAAGACCTGGAGACTGCAGCAACGTGCGTGCAGCTGTGTGTGGGCGCGGGAGCCTTTGGGCGGGAGCCCTCCTGTGGCTGCGAGGGTGCCTCCGTGGGGGACAGAGTGTCCGTTTGGAAGACGGAACGTTCTGGCGGTGGATGGTGGTGCCACTGAGCTGTACTCCGAGCCAGGGTTAAGTTGGTAAATTGCAACTTAGTGCTTTTTGTAAGATTTACAATAATAATGCTGGGACCTTGAGAGTTGAGTCCTGGACCCCGGGACGCTGGGAAATACCTGAGGCCCAGAGCCCCTCACGGCGCCCAGCGGAGTTTTCTGTCGCCTCTTCTCCGGAGACGGACGCCGGCCACTTCCGGTGTCCGGGCACGGTCACGGTCACGGTCACGGTTCAGGCAGGACGGAGAGGCAGCAGCCCACGTCTGTCGGCAGGGGGCGCCGCACACCCGCGCACCGGCCCATTGCGCCTCCCGTGGGCTCTGTCGCCAGGAGCCTCCCAGAACTCGCGCCCCTGTGGCTCTGCGTCTGGGAGCGACAATGCGGGGGGGCGGGTCGCCTGCTCCGCAGCCCTCACCTGGGGAAGAGCCTACTTGGCCTTGAGAAAGTGTTCTTTAAAAGCTGTTTAAAAGTAAGAAGAATTGCCAAACAAACGCCGTGATGACAGTGCGTCTGTCGGGGCCGGATCAGGAGGACGAGCCCCGCGGTAGCCCCCGCGGGACTGTGAACGGGCGCGGGGAGGGCTGCGAAGGCGCTCTGGCGACCGCTGGGGGCGCCCTGCGGAGGGCGCCGGCCGGCCAGGGGCGTCTGGGTGCGCGCTCTCGCGGGCGGGACGCCCCGTTCTGTCCCTGGGGAGCAGGGCGCAGCGCGGGAGTCGGGGTGGGGAGCTGCTTCCTTCTGGGTCTCAGACGACCCCCGAGGGGCCCCGCAGCGGGCCCGCCCACGCCCCTGACCCCCTGTGAGCTGGCCTCTGGCAGCCGGGCCGCGACGGGCGAAGAGCGGCCAGGCTGACTCTCAGGAGCCCGGCGCACTCCAAGCGCTCACGCGGCACCCCTCTAGAAATTTCCCGGGTCCCTGCAGGGCGCTTCCCGGGGTCTCGGGTTGGCCCCTTTCTCGCTCCTCGGTGGTTCACCCTGCCTTCGCCCTCCGCTCTCTCGGGCGCCACTGCGTGCGGACCGGCATTCAGCGTGCGCTTGGAGGGGCCGGCTCCGCCCTTCCCTCCCTGACGTCTGGGACCCCTGAGCTGAGGCAGGAGGCAGGAAGGAGGAAACTCCCGAGGCGCCCCACGGAGGCGCCCCACGGCTCTGATAAAGGACACCCATACAGGACGGAGACCCCGTTCTAAGACCGGTTGTTCCTGTTTCTGGAAAAGCGCTGAGTCGCGGTGAATTATGTCCGCACCTGCGCAGGAGGAGATCCGGCCCGACCCCAGCTTCGTTATAATAAACAGCGTCATCGTAAGTGGGGTAAGTCATCAATTGTGGGACCCCCTCCCGGGTGGCCAATCAAGAGCAATCATGGGAGACCACATGCGCGGTGGTGTTAAAGGAACACAAGCACTTGTACACGCGCGATGAGACCCCGCCAGACTAGCCAGGACGGACCCCCTACAAGAACCGCATCCCTCCCGCCCCTGAGGTCCAGCTCTGCGCGGAGTCGGCCCCTCCCGTGTTCCGGGGAGTGCACTATCGCTTCACCAATCTGCTCGCTCTCTGTCTGCCACAAACTCTGTGTGTTCGGTTCCATTCTTGGTCCAGGATCACCAAGAACCTGGTTAGCTGTGCCCGCCTGCGACCCGGCTGTCTTTTATGAAGGCTCAGCGAACTCCGACTCGTCGTCACCACTTCGGCGGCCGCGGGTCCCGCTGCAGGTCGAGGCTTCCGCCTGCTGGGGCTTTCCCTCAGCTTGCATTTCTCACAGTGCAGACTGCTGGAGCCAGCTTCTTCGGAAGGTGTCTTTTTTGGGGTTAGATTTTATTTATTTATTTTTAGAGAGGGAAAGAGAGGGAGAGAAACATCTATCTGTTGCTGCTGGTACGCGCCCCACCAGGGACCAAACGCGAAACCCAGGGGTGTGCCCTGACCTTCGACCTTCCACTTTGCAGGATGAAGCCCGACCCACTGAGTCATGCCGATTAGGGCGAGAAGTCTTTATTTTACCTTCATCTCTGAAAGCCAGTCTCTTTGAGTAAAGAACTCTAGGCTGACAGGTGTTTTTCTTCGAACGTTTGCGGTGTTTGTTCACTGTCTGCACAGGGCTCCTCGCTCACATGTGACTTCTCCAGATGCTTGGGGACTTCTAGTTCGTCAGCGGTTTTGGGTGGCAGGACGGGATGTGGCTTCACTCTTGTGACCGGGGCTCTCGGAGCCCCTTTGATCTGCGGCGACGGGATTCAGGGAGCCTGTCTGTCTGCACGTGAGGAGAGGGCTGTGGGTGGGCGACTCTGGGGAGCCTGTCTGAGACGAGCCTCTGCCTGGGAGCAGGGACCCCCACCACAGTGGTGGGGGCAGGCTCTCCCTCTTCGGTCCCACCCTTGTGGTGGCCATCAGCTGCCCAGGTGGGGCTTCTCTAACTCCCCTGCTCTCTGGCCTTTGAGTCCTCAGGGCAGCTGCCCACGGTGGCTTCCCATCCCACCCAACCCAAGTTCCCGGCAGGCAGGGAGTGGCCCGGCGCCAACAGGACGGTGAGGAGCAGATGGGCCGTGGGGGTGTGTCTGGAGGAGGGGCCTGGGGACTGAGGTGTTTGCTGCCGGCCTCACACACCTTCCGTGGCTCCTTAACGTGCAGCGACGTGGCTCCACCCACTGCGCACCCATCCGTGCGGCTGCCTGCGCTAATAATACTGCGGCCGACGAGCATTTGGCTGTGGGGGTGCCGGGAGAGGAAACCCTAATTATAGTGTTTTCCGGGGGAGCCTGGAGCGCGGGAGTCATGGTTACGGCCTGGGATTCACGTGGGGTTTGGATTTCTGCGCTTGGCGTGACTGCGGATTTACATAACGGACATTTGTCAAGGGTTTCAAGTGACGACTTCTGTGGGCTTCCAGCTTTTCAAGAAAGAAGACAGATTTTTGGAGTGTCTGAGTTTCATGACCACATGGGCCAGCCTCCAGGGACAACCGGTGCGTGGTGGGAAGGGGCCTCATTTACGCGTCACTGTTTGAGGCCTCGGAAGCGGCCTTGGAATTCCTGAACAGGCTGAGTTATCATGGGGCCGTTTGCTTTAAAATTTGCTATGGTGCAAAAATTGCGCAAGGGACGCGGGTCAAAAGGCCTGGGTGGAGCCACAGTCCCGCCGCGTCAGGTAGGACCAGGAAGGCCTTGGGCCTGGGCAAAGGGGCTGCCACCTGCTGCGCCCACCCTGAGGACACAGCCGAAGGCGGCTGGTCGGGCCTCTGAAAGGGGGCGGAGGGGGCGGGCTGCTTGGGGACTCAAGGCCCAAAGAATAATTCAGTGGTAGGGGTCTCGCACCCCCCACCCCCGACTGAGAAGGGTGACCCAGGTGCTCCGCCCAGCGGCAGAAGGCAGTCGGGTGGCAGAGCAGCTAGTCAGGGACCCCCCTTGGGAGTTTGGGGAGCAGCCCTCCCCTCCTTCCCCACCGAGACACACCAGCCAGCAGGCCGGCCCTGGCCGCGGAAGCCCCTGGGCCAGGCAGGATGGGGGTCCCCCTGCGTCTGACAGACACTGGGCACAAAGATGGCCTTGACAGGCCTCACGCGCACCTGGCCTCACACAGTGACCAGGCAGCGTGGCCTCGGGTGGAAGACACACAGACACATGGACCCACGGACAAGCAGAGAACCTAGAGCTGGCACCGGAGAGCGAGCCTGACGGGTTTCTACGGGCAGAGGTCGTCATGGCAACAACAGAGCCGTGGGCACGTGTGTGCCCAGGCACGAAAGGAGCCTTGACCTGGACTTGACACCTGACACGAAAATGAACTCTGAACGGGTCATGGACTTACATGTAGAACATAAATTGACTGTTAGAAAAAAAGAAAATATTCGTATACAGGGACGCTCATCTGTAGACTGAAAATGCATATGCGGTGGTACCTCATCGATGGTTCATCCTGAAACTGCGACAGTGCTGAGCGCCGAAGCGTTTTCTCTCGTGGGCAGACTTGTGGCTCTGACAAGTTCCAGCCGGTGCGGCGGGTCCCGATTGTTTTCCCATCAAAATGCGACGATCCCAGGGTCGGTTGTGTCCTGAGGTTGACCCGCTGGGAGGTCGGACGGTATTAGTACGGACACGTCTGAAGTCAGTGACCTGGTCTCCCACTGCAGGCCCAGCGGGGAGGGAGCGACTCGGAGCTGAGGACGCTGGAAGAAGGAAACCATGAAAATTAGGCTAGAAACCAACACCATCAGGAGCGGGCAAACAGCTGAGAAAATCAGCAAAACCAAAACCTGAATTCTTGGAAAATATCAGAAAAACGGACGAGTCTCTGCCCAATCTAACCGAGAGAAAAGACGGGAGATGCCAACGGCCTGTGTCAGGAGCGGAGGACGAGGAGGCGCCAGGAACGCGGGCAGCGCGGTGCCGGTCAGAGGGGACACGCTGACCACGGGGGGCGGGCGGCACAGACTCCATGCACTGGTCACGGACAAAGGCCGTGCAGTGCCGACGAACGGAACCCGCGTGCAGAGGGAAAAAGTGAACGTCTCACACGCACGACAAAGGTCACCACGGTAACCAGATCTCTCACACTCATCATTCAGTGTTGACATCCACGTTTCCTTACTGGAGACAACTACACGCGTTTGTTCACAACACCGAAGCCTATCTTTCAATGCACTGTTTCTACTTAAGAAACAGAAATCAAGTGGCTTTTTGCACACAGCACAGGACGAATGATTTCTGGGTTATGGAGGTATTTTTATGCTCTTGTTTCATAAATAAAAGTGGCGTGTCCTTCGGAATTATGTTTATTGCTGGGAATTAGGGTCATAGCAATTTAGAAGGTTTAACAAGGATTTAAATTAGCGAGAGCTTCCCCTTTGTGTCCACGGTTTCCCAGGGGACTGCGTATGCCAGCGACCGTTCTGAGTTCGCGACGCGGTCGAGGCGCTGGACGCAGGTCAGCACCTGGACAAAAGCGCATTTGTGGTGACTGCGTCGGGGAATGTGGACACACTGCTTAGCAACTCTGAGGACTACCTCTTTAAGTATTTTGTGTTCAAAATTAGAAAAGTAGTAGAATTAGCCAGCTGATTCTTAAGGCATTCACTTCCTTGTGAGTTATTAAGCAGTCCAGGTTTACTCCAGTCTGTGAGAAGGCAAGGACTGGTGTGCGTGTGTGTGCATGTGTGCGTGCGTGTGTGTGTGTGTGTGTGTGTGTGTGAAACTGAAGGGCGTTTGTGTTATAAATGAATTTTAAAAATAAATGCGAAAAGAAAAGATGGAGCCCTGGCTGGTGTAGCTCAGTGGATTGAGCGCGGGCTGGGAACCAGAGGGTCCTGGTTCGATTCCCAGTCAGGGCACATGCCTGGGTTGCGGGCCGGGTCCCCAGTGAGGGCCATGTGAGGAGCAACCATACATTGCTGTTTCTGTCCCTCTCTTTCTCCCTCTCTTCCCCTCTTTCTAAAATAAATAAAAATAAAAATATTGAAAAAAAAGAAAAGATGGAAAAGACAAAGAAGAAAAACACATCGATTCTTTAAAATATTAATGTTATGTGCATTTCATCTCATTTAAATATCAAGCGTGATGGCACTATGTTTTTTTTGCTTCTTAATTAGAAAATTAAAACTCAAAACATAGCCCGTAGAAATTTTTTTCTCCGATATATCTCCCCAGGCAAGGGGGACAAAAGAAAAAATAAACAAATGGGACCACATCAAGGTAAAAATCTTTTGCACAGCAAAAGAAACAATCAACAAAATAAAAAGATGACCCACAGAATGGGAGAGCATACTTACCAATACATCTGGTAAGGGGTTAATATCCAAAATTCATAAAGTACTGGCGAAACTCAATACCACAAAAACAACCCAACTGAAAAAGGGGCAAAGGACCTGAACAGACACTTCTCCAAAGAGGACACACGGATGGTCCATAGACACATGAGAAGATGCTCAACGTCACTAATCACCAGAGAGATGCAAATTAAGACCGCACTGAGATCCACGTCACACCCGTCAGGATGGCTGTCCTCCATAAACCCACGGGAACAGTGCTGGCGAGGGTGGGAAGGGGCCCTCACGCGGGGTGGGGAGGCAGGCTGGGGCAGCCACTGCGGAAAGCAGTTCAGAGATACATCAAAAAATGGAAAAATGGATCTGCTTTTTGACGCAGTGAGCCTACTTCTGGGGATACGTCTAAAGGAACCCAAACACTAATTTGAAAGAACATAAGCGCCCTTATGTTCACTGCAGCATTAGTTACAATTGCCAAGATACGGAAGCAGCCCAAGTGTCCATCAGTAGAGGAACGGATAAAACAGCTGTGGGACATTTACACAATGGAATTCTACTCGGCCGTAAAAAAGAAAATTTTACCCTTTTCGACAGCATGGATGGACTTGGAAAACATTACGCTGAATGAAGTAAGCCAGTGAGGGAAAGATACCACATGATCTCACTCATACGTGGAATCTAACAAACAAACTGAACTCACAAGGAAAACGGGGACAGACCCGTAGAAGGAGGGCAGAGGACAGCCAGTGGGGGGGGGAGGGGCTGAGGGACTGAGCAAAAAGGAAAGAGGACTCGAGGACATGGAGCACAGGGTGGGGACTGCTGGGGGGAGGGAGGTATAAGGAGAGTAATTGGTAATAGAAAAAATACAATAACGATTAAACTAAAAAAACTCAGAAGCATAGCACTTTGAAACTCAGGTGAGCTCAGCGCGACTGGAGATGAGGTGACATCTGCAATCTCCTTAGAGACAGCTGTCACCTTCCCCGTCACTTCTCACCCTGCCCCCTGCAAACGCCTGAGGTTCTGCACCCCTGGGGAGAGAAGCAGTGGCACCGCCTGTTCACATTTTTAATGGCTGTGCTTCTTGGGGTTTTCTTCTTTCCTGTCTGTTTGTCCTCCCCAGCTTTTCTGTCTTTTCCAGTCCTCGGTTCCTTCCTGAGTTTTCTCCCTGCAGAGGGAAGGGTTCTCATGCCAACTTCTCTGTGGACAGAGAGCCACCAATGAAACGGTGGCCCTGCTAAACCGAACCTGCCAGTCCCCTCATTGAAGGCGAGGGGACTAAATACCCCAAAGAACAGACAGAAGGGGTGAGCGGGGATGGAAAACGGGATCCCCACTACTCGCTGTCCACAGGCTTTCACTTTCAGTGTGGTCACACAGGCAAACGGAAACATGGAGGACAGAAGGGGGAGGCGCCACCGCCACTCCCCGTCTGCGGGAGGTCGTGCGGACACGGCGTGGCCAGACAGCGCGGTCGGGGCAGGCAGGTGTGTTGGACCCCAGCCCCGCTCCGGCCATGGGGCTCAGTGAGTCCAAGCCGAACACTGTGCTGTGTCCCCAAAAATATGTCTGTTGTTCAAACACTCAAGTAACATTCACAGCAGTCCACCGATCTGATGAAAGCCCACTGAGGCAGCAACTTTGTTTCAGATGCTATTTGTTCCTTCTTCCTTCCTTCCTCCCTCCCTCCCTCTCTTTCT
>PVJI01021391.1:0-27155 GCA_004026765.1 Micronycteris hirsuta
TTTTTTTGATTGTTATAATATTCAAGTGTTGTACCTCTTGCTTCTCTCAGTTATGTAAATCCATGAACCAAACTTCAACTAACATTATGCTTGTTCAACAGATTGAACTAGCCACCTACCCTTTCCAGAAGAAGCTACTCTTCAAAAAGTTGAAAGATCTTTGTTGGAGGTTAACTGATGACACTCTCTTTCTCTTCCTCACCCTCTTGTTGCTCATAATTGGCCTAAAATATCCCATCACCTGATGTATCCCTTCACCTTGGGCTTCCCTCCTCTGTGGACATGACCTTCTAGGAATAGGCTTCCCAGTAACGTGGGACAATTCCCTGAACATAAAAAGGTGATTTAGGCATAATTAAAATGATGCAGACATTTATCAGTGATGCTTTCTACAAAAGATCTTGATGAAAAGGGATGAATTGTAAGAGGAAAATTCTCTAAATTAAATTACAGCAGACCAGAGTGTGGGAGGAAGACAGAGAGGAATTAATCAGTTAGCGGCTGTGGACCGAAACCAACTAAACACTGCTCACGTTCCTGAGTGTTCATGGAAACCTTGAATCAAGTTCCAGGTAGCAACTTCCGCCATTATCTAGAAAGAAGAGCCAACTACCAGATGCCACCACCTCCTGCTTATGCATGAGTTTTCCGAACTGTTGCCGATAACCAATCCAGAAGCACAAAGTACTTCTTTGTGGGCTATTTACCTATCCCAGAACACTTCCCACTTCTCCGTCTTCTGCCCCCTTGTACCTCCCAATGTAAATTTTTTCACAACCAATTACATCGTTCTTCCCTGAACTCATTGCACAAAAGAGTCTCACCAACTCTAGGACAGCAGACAAGTTTGTCCCCTCCATCTGGCCCTGCTGCCGGTGGTTCAGACTGCGTGCCCCAGGACCGGGTCCTTTCTCTGGAATAACTTACGGCTCAACAAACCCTTTCTTTTAGGACAACTTTTGGTCTGGAAGGTTTTTGTTTAATAGATAAAAATGTATAATAGGAATCCGTGTCTAAATAATCTAAAATATTTCTACCAACTAGAATAAAATTAAAATTCTAAGCAAAAAGAAAACATTGGTCATAGTTTCTTTTTTTAATTAAAAAAAATCTCAATTATCATAAAATACTGGTGCATCTTATCAATGGCATTTTATGTTAGATAAAATACAGACTTTTGAACTCAAAATTAGAAACTCCTAGCCTGGCATCAGCAGTGTTTCAGAAGAGTATTCTGGTGCCTCAGCTGTGTTATTTTAGGGCCCCTGCCAACATAAACACACAAATGCCTTTCTACAGTTTGCTAAAATTCTCATTCACTAAGTTTTTTTTCTTAATTGAATAAAGTTCCTAGAGATGCTTATATAAAACTCAAAATTGTTAGCTCAGAGAGCTAGTGTATTCAGATATTAATACACTTTACCTTCTTAGTATAGATGAACACAGTTAGGCTGTCACTTGGCGAAGTGCGACAAGTAATTTATGATCCTTAAAACACTATTGGCTGAGATGTCAGGCTCAAAAGTAGGTCAGCTTGCTACAGAAAAGGAATAGAAGAAGGGGGAAGGATCCCAAGCAAAAGGACAAAGGACAGAAGGAGAAGCCAACCTTTGCTTATGGTCCATTTTGGCCTGCAGGATAAACGTTCCTCCTTTCCTGCACGGTGGCAGAAAGATTTGTAGAATTTCACGGGAAATGCAAACCTAGGTGACTTCGTGCGGGACTGAAGACCTGGTGCAGAGCTGAGCCTGGGGACAGGGGACTTTCTCCTTTGCCTCGTTGTCATGCAGTTTACTCTAACTGAAAGGAGCATAATAATGGTGTTAATATCAGTGTTTAATTTACAAACCCCCCGGTGTGGAAATAATACATAAAGAATCTACTTCTATATTTTATTATTGAACTTTCATCATAAACCTATGAAGTTTACCCTTCCCCCTACCTTAAGGATGAAAAAAACTAAAGCTAAAGTAAGTTAAATCATTTACTTAAGGATATATAAATAGTGTGTGCTATAACCAAGTCTTGCCCTCAGAGCCTGTGATTTAGAATTCTAGATTCTTATAGCAAAAGATCAGACCTCTTTTTGGAGTTTGTAAGCTACGGAGATAAAATGAAATTGTAGGAGACAGAATACAGGTAATTACATGCCTGCATTCTGGGGAGCGGTGCCATATTTCCTAACATTGAAATCTCCCACGCCCTTGATGAACTTTCCTTTCTCCTCTGAGCCTAAACGTGGCAGGCCGCCATGGGTGACGTGACATCCTACCACCGCAACCACAATAGAGAAGTATTTGGACTCCTTCGGATCTTAGACCAAGTTTATGAACTGAAGCAGAAAAGGTAGGGCTCTGTGTGGCTGAATGAATGTGGGCTAGAGATGTTCTAAATCCAGGTAACTAAAATCTGGAGCATCTGTCAGGAATAATCACGATGACTAATTCTACTGCCATCAAAAAGCAAAATTTCTGAAAAAAATTTAAGAAAAATCTACAGTTTTGTATGCCTTCTAGCTTCTAATTTGTTTTCAGGAAAAAGAAATGTAGTTTAAAATGTCAAATGTAGAAACAAAAGAGAATATTAAGCATTGACAAACTCCTCCTCAACTGAATTCCACAGTAATTAGCTCATCATTTGATTATTTTATCAGGAGTTTTCCCTGGAGGATTTATAATAAGCTGAGCATAGTGACACTAACAATGATATACCCACCTCCTTGGTGCATTTTTATCTAGGTCAAATCCTGATCCTGTCTTTTGAATTTTATCCAAGAGATTTAAGAGGAAGCAAGGAAACCAAGCCTAGGATCAAAAGAGCCATTTTGCCTACATGTAGGACAAAATTGGCTTAGCCACCCTACCTCCTTCACCTTGTACCTTATCCTGGTCTTGCAGTGCCTTAAAGCCTTGAACCAAATGAGCAGGCAGCCCCATGAAGAAAACAGCACCGTTGACCATCTGCTCTTCCATCTGAATGCTTCATCCCTTAGCTCACTGTCCCAACTGTGACTCTTTGGGGACGCCTTATGCCCTTGAGTCATGTTGACATTCCTCCTTTGGGATGAAGTACAGAGGGACACATAGAATAGCCCTTAGAGTTTAACGTAAGAGACCAACACTTGACCCATGAGAATTACAGTGAATTCCATGAGAATAACTAATTTGAAAGAGTCTTTGGACAATACTGTCTCATAGGTGCTAATGTTTTAAGTAAAAAAGGTAAGTTAAAAAGTTAAAGTAAGGAGGACAATATACTGTAGTCTTGAAAATTGAATCTTAAAGAAGGTCCATCCTGGGTTCAAATCTTACACTGTCTTTTATCAGCTATGTGACTTTGGGCCAGTAAATTGCCCTTTCCAAACCTAAATTTTTACATCTCTAAATTGAATGTTATAGAAGAACTTACTCATAGGGTTCTTATGAGGTTTAAATGGAAGATTTCATATAAGGCATGAAGCATGATGGTTGATACATAATATCAAACTATTATGATACTCAAAATTGCTTCAAAGTTATCCTAAGATTTGGTGCAATCACAACAATTATTGGAACAGGATATCAGAAAGAAGAGGAGCTAACGATTTATACCTCTCTGGGAACCCCAGGTCCTGAAAGCGGACTTCATGAAGCGTGGTGAAAAGTATTAGGGGGGAAACAGAGAAATGGAAGTAACCTGAGTTCAGAGATATTAAGAGAATTTTCAAATTCTTTGATGAATTTGTAGTGGTTTGATTTATATGAATTATATTTCAAAATACTGGGATGGGGGAAGGAGCTATCAGTAATCTACATGAAATAATTTCCAAAAGACTGAAGATAAAGGAATATATTTATAGTGATCCCCAAAGGGAAGAATGTGTATCTCCTAAATGATAAGTTGCAAAACTTAACAAGACTGGTGAGAGTTCTTGGGACTGTGTCATAAATAATGATTCCTTCTGGGTTGTTTTAGCCTTAAGCAGAGAGGACAGCGGCAAGGAAGGAGGTAGGGAGGGTGGCTTGCATGATAGATTTCTTCCGATATTTGAAAAGTTGTCACATGGAAAATAAATTATATTCATATTGCTCAGCTCAGTGGTCGCAAAAAGGACCTAAGGGTTAGAGGCAGATAAATTTGGATTCAACATAAAAAAGATCAGTCTAAAATTCTAATGAGAGAATAATTCCCCTGGAAAATAGTGAGTTCCCTGGTATTGGAAATGCACGTGCTGGTTATTGTAAAGGAAATTCAGTTCATTTTGTCTTACTCCTAACCTGGATATTTGACTCCAAGACTAGATGATCTGACAAAGCCTTGTCCAGCCATAAAATGTGAATACAGCAATGTCAAGATTTCTTCCTTCAACATGGTTTTAAAATGACCAGATGGTCACTAAGAAACCATTTCTGCTTAATCTTCCACGAAACTAGACATTTAAAAAATAATTTAAAAGACCAATTAACATGCAAATGGATAAGAATTCCCTATATTCTAGACTGGCTTCAAACTGCAAATTTATTTAAAATTTAATTTAAAACTAGTTCATTTGGTGTGTGGTCCATAACATTTATAGGCTCACCTGATCTCATTAAAATAAAAAAATAAATACTAAAATGTATTTATTACATACCACAGCCTATTGGTCTCGTAAGTGATATAATTTAACAATTTCTGCATTCTTGGCCTATCCAAAAGTACCAGCTAATGTCAGTTATCAAATCATTTAAATGTGAGTCACATAGGTTCAATTCCAACACAGCCCAAATCACCATCTTTAAGCAATCTGGAATATATTTTTAACTGTGTGCCTGAGGGCACACTACGGAGAATTAACACAGTAGTGTCTACATAGGATGCCTTTAGGCAGAGTAAATATTCTCACAATGAAGGGAATCTAAAGGAAGGGTTCTTTTGAACTATGCAGCAGGCTCCAAGGAGATGGGGGGCCACACTGAAATGTGGTCTAGGCTGAAAAGCTGTTACAAGGCTTCCAGCCGTGATGACAAATGACGTCTATAAATCTTAATAACTTTAACTGCTGTACCCCTTTCTCTGGGCAAACTGTCAAAATCATAAATTCAACTGAAAAATCCCCTAGAGTGAGTAAGTAACTTTTTTAACTCTCTCCCTTCAAATGTTCGTAATTTGAGATTTTGTTTTTTTCATTATGTACCTTTCGTGTATTTAGCATCTTCTTCATCCTGGAAAAGTCTCAGAAGCATTGCTGTCTTTGTTTCACAAATAAGTCATAAAGAAGCTTTATAATGCAAGTGTCAGCATTAGAACTAGATTCAAGTCGTTTTACTACTGAATCCAATATGTCATCTAACACACTATATTTTTCTGCCACCTTAGTGCTGACAATTTTATTAATAAAACCCATTTCAAGTCAATCCACACTTGCAAATTGTCACTGCTCCTCATCCCAGGGATAAAAAAGAAAGTATGCCCCTTCTTCATAAATTTACTTAGCAGAAGATAGTGTGGTAAGGAAATTAGAACATTTATTATAAAAACCTTCTCTCAACCCTCTCAACTTTTATATTTCCATTATTTCTCAGTTTAAGGATCTATTTACACCTCAGCTATTTTCAACTATCTCTTTTATTATCATGGAAAATATCTTTCCCCATGAATCAAAAGAATAGCTCTGCAAACAAACAGTAAGTGTCTCTCCTGGCTTTAGAGAGAAAATGTTTCCAAAAGCATTTCTGTCCAAAGGAGAGATTCAAGCCATTTGCTCCATCTTAATGGTCACTTACTCAATGCCCTACTCCGAAAGAAGGAAATAAAGTAACTAGGGATGGAAAATATTATCTTTACTCCCCCACCACATCACAGTCTGATTTCCTGCTTCATTTCCAATGCTATTGCATTAACTCAGATTCTTATCATCTTATGCCTGGATAGTCTTCTAACTGACTTTGCTGGCTCCAATATGATTTCTCTGCTTCAGTACCCTCATGTGTAAGGTGAAGAATAATAATGACTCCTCTTTCTGGAATGTTGTGGGAAATAAATGAGTGAATATATAGAAGGTGTTTAAAGGAGTATCTGGCACGGTTTAGTAGTAACCACTAAATAAATGTTAACCCCATGCAAAGTTGTACTCTCTATACTGCAAAAACTGATCATTTTACAATGAAAACTTGGGTGTATCCAGAATCCACCACTTCCCATCTCTTCCATTGTTACCATTCTGGTCCAAGCCACCATCGTTGTTTGCCTAGATTATTGCAAGAGCTTTCTGATTGATCTTTCTGCTTCTCTTGACCCTACAGTCTGTGCACTATTTCAAACTGCAACTCTTTCTACTCCCCAGTACTACGTATCCCCCTTAGCCTGAGCTATATTTTTCCATAGCACATCTGGCCTATCAACATACTATATAGCTTACCAATTCATAACATATATTGTTTCACATGTTCCTAATGCCTGGAAGAGTGACCAACATCTAACACGTTCAAACCACACTTATCCTATCAAACACTGAATGGATAAATGGATAACATATTGCTACCCTGGTGAATACCCCTCAATATTTCTCTACTGCAGGGGTCAATCCAGACTCCCTTGGTCAGTGTACAAAGGCTCTGAGGGTCGGGTCCCTTCCCATTCTTGCAGCCCCGGTCCCTGATGGTGGCCCCACACTCCCCCCACAACAGTGGTACTGAACTATGTGAACTACTTGCAGCTTTCTAGTCCTACAGCTGGACATCTTCTGCTGACCAAACGCCTGTGCTGTCTTATCTACCTGGCAAATACCTTTCAGGATGTCACCTCAACTGTGAAGCTTTTCTTAACTTTCTACTCCTGGTAGCATGTATTCCTCTCTCCTTCATGCCCCTAATATATCTTGAAGAGAGTTCTGGCTCAGCAGCCAAGTCGCTGTATTGATTTCGTTTGTTGTTATGGCTTTCCCCCTTGGCCACATTATGGGCCACATGAGGACAGAGAACTTATTCATCTGCTCAGCATTTTGCACAGGTAGCTGAGCATCTGAGCATCATATAGATCACAGATGCTCAATCTATACTGTTGTATATTTATAGGAATGAGTAGAATATGTCCATTGAATTCTGCTAATTTCAATACTGTCTAATAGCAGAAAGTGGGTTAGAAAGGAAAGTTCTTCCAGGTCAAAGATTATGCCCACGTGGTTCAAACAAGCTCAGGACTGGTGCTGATGCTTTCAAGGAGGACAACAGAGGTGAGGCAGAGAGTACTGAACACAGAGAAGAGCAGGAGTCTGACCAGGAGGATCACACAGGGGCCTGGGGTACAGTCTTCGCAGCCGTTGATGGAAGCATAACAGTCATGTAAGTTATATCTGAACTACCTGGGTCTCGGGATAGTTTCTGAATTACCTGAACCCAAGAGAATCTCTCTTCAGGTGTGGTGGCCAGGGGAGGGGCAATTGCATATGAGAGAACTACTCCAAGAAGCTTTAATAATGGAAGCTAAATAAAATGTTGAGGCAGGAACCGGTAAAGTCAGAGAGAAAAAAAATAAAAATAAAAATAAAATAAAATAAACTTATAACTGCTGTGCTTTTTCTTTAACAAATTTCCCTTGCAATGTCCTGGTTGTCATTAGAACAAAGTTCAACCCCCATCCTCTCTATGGGGATAATCCTTGAGTACTCGTCCAATAAAGCTTTTTCTGTTGCTGCCCTTTAGCACGGCTTTTAAGTATCTTCCCCTTTTCCCATTGATCATAAACCCTTTTCTCAGTTCAGGAATTTTTGCTTGTTTTGTTATCTATTCTTTGGGCCAGGGTCACATAACATGCCGACTGAGGTTAATTACTTCATTAAGTTCCCTGCTTTCCTGATGTGCAATTTTACTTTTATCGCCTTCTGTTCAAAGATGAGTTGAATTCATTTCTAAGATTTTGTGCATAAAGGTCAGTTAAACTTTGAATTATAGGCCAAGAGACAAGGAATAAGGAAAGCCCTCAGTGTTACTGCTGAAAGTTCTTTCCAAAATGTGGTCTGTACCCTCAGTGTATTACCTGCCCTGGACATAGCTGTTTCCTCCACCCAAACCTTACCAGCAAAATACACATCTGCAACATATTTAGACCAGGAGAATCATCCACCTTCTTCCCAGGGTACTTCCTTCACACTTACATCCATTCAATTAACTCACTCAGCAATAAGAGGAAAAGCACCCACTATGTGTCAAATAAATTGCAAGGCTTATAGCATACCATACTAAATAAGACTGCTTTCAGAATACACAATATAATTAAAAAACAAAAAAATAAATCAAAGGGTTTTGTAAAGTATATTAAACAGAATAATAATGACAATAACAAGAATAATAATAGTTGCTGAAATTCATTAAAATTGTACCATGTGCCAGCCACACATTACTTTTCATGTATCAACTCATATGACTTAACTTATTCATGTCTTAACTTAAATAACCCTATAAAGGCAGATACTATTATTATTCTCTATTTTGTAGGCGAAAAATGTGAGGAACAGGGAGACTAATTTGTTCAAATGGCTGATAAAGGGCCCAGCCCAGATTGGAACCCAGATGCATACCCTGAGGTATTAAAAGCAGACCTAGACTGGGGAGAAAAAACTAGATTCTTTCAGCTGGCCTAATAATTAAAGCTACATGAGACAGATTAAAAAGAGGAAATAACCAAGCTGAATTACAGTACCTACACATGTAGGGGAATCCCACGCACATGAGAGAGTCAGAGACCCCACATCCATGAGAGGTTCAGGGACAGAAAGTTACAGTGAGTTATACGTGGCATGCTGAGCTAAGGATGAGGTAGGGTTCCTTAGGGCTTCTGACGGGGGGAAGGTCACTGCAGGATGAAAAGAAGAGCAGATGTTCAGTAATAGTAACTTGCCCTGTTTTACATAGAGGTCAAAAAGGTTATTACTAATAATTTCTTATGCACAAGGCCCCTAATTCAAACTCTTCTAGGTAGGTGAGATGGAGAAGAAATTTCTCTTGAGCCCGCAGCATCTTGGTTGCCTTTAGTCCAGAAAAATCCACATACCACAGAAACACATCTTGGATTGACTCATTCTGAACCCCTACACCCAGGACCCCCTTCCTTAACTCTACCAGAGATATACAATCTACCTGTAATTTCTGTTCCTGACTTACTGGTGAATGCTTCTGTGGCATACATGGAGTGCGTGCTGTGTGCGGCACACTGTACTGGATATACAAAGAGCCTGCAAAAACCTCACATTTTAAATGCAGCACAGAGCCATGTAAAGATGCAATAGTAAAATCATGTACCTGGAAATATAAAGAAAAGTTTTTGGAAAGGTACACAAGACCCATGGGACAGGGAGTGGGCATGTTCACCATGGTAAGGACTAAAGAAGACTTCCCGTGGGAGGAGTTTATAAAACCAGAAGAGGGAAAGACTTCCAGAAAGACCAGTGGTAATCACCCATCACCTTTCTTTAAGCAAGCCTTGCTCTTTCAAAACCATCTCCCCCTTATTTTTCCTGATGATTAATTTCATGTGTCAACTTGACTGGGCCACAGGGTGCCCAGATATTTTGTTAAAAATTGTTCCAGGTTGTTCTGGATACGTCTCTGAGGGTTTCTAAATGAGATTAACATTTGAATCAGACATCAGAAAAAGGCAGGTTCCCTCCCTCCTTTGGTGGGCTTCATCCAACCCATCAAAGGCCTGAATAGAACAAAAGGCAGGGTAAGGAAGAATTTGCTCTCTGCCTTACTGCTTCCCAGCTGGGACATTAGTCTTCTGCTCTTGGATTGGCACTACATCACCGGCTTTCCTGGGTCTCCAGCTTGCTTTGCAGATACCAGATGGTAGGACTTCACAGATTGAATAATCACGTTAGCCAATTCTTCATAATAAATACTACTGGTTGTGCTCCTCTGAAGAACCCAGACTAACACAATCTTATTCTGATCACCTTTTTCCTGCACAATGAACTTGAAACAATACAAACTTGGACTACTAAGTGCTATGAAGGAATTAAAGCAGCATTGGAGGGTAGAGATTAAAATCAGGCCGGGGGGTGGTGGTGGTGGTGGCGGTGGTTGTGGTGGTGGTGGTGGGGTGTGTGTGTGTGTGTGTGTGTGTGTGCGTGCGCTACTTTAGGCGGAATGTTCAGGGTAGGCATTTCTAAAGAGGTGAAATCTGAAATGCAAACTGTGAGGCCATCTAAGAGAAGGATATCTCCGCCAGAGGAAATGGCAATTGCAAAGACCCTGGAATGGGAATGTCTTTGTATGTTTGAGGAACAAGAATGCCAGTGTGGCAGGAGCAAAACGAGTAATAAGGAGAATGGCAGGAGATGAGGTCAGAAAATAACCATGGACCAGATCACATAGTGTCTCATGACACATGGTAAGGACTTTGGGTTTCCTTCAAAGTTTGACAGGAATTCACTGGAGAATGGAAATTATATAAGAATATAATTTATCTTTTTATAACATTCTTTGACTGTTGAATGTACAAGAGAAGGCAAAGGTGGATTTCTGGATAAAAGTAGGAGGTAACCACACAGTCCAGATTAGAAATGATGATAAATTGGCCTGGGGTTAGTGAGATGTGATAAATGGGATTTTTTAAAGCAGAGCTGATAAGACTTGCTAATGGTTTGCATGATGGGATGAGAGAGAGAAAAGCTTACTTCTGGAGAGAGGTAAATACACCAAGAAGCTAAAGAAGCTCAAGGTTTGCCCTGACTGGTGTGGCTCAGTGGATTCAGCACCTTCCTGCAAACCAAAAGTCACAGGTTCGATTCCCAGTTGGGCACATGCTTGGGTTGTAGCCCAGGTTCCCCTGCTGGAGGCAAATGAGAAGCAACTAATCAATATATCTCTCACACATTGGAGTTTCTCTCCCTCTCTTTCTCCCTCCCTTCCCCTCTCTCTAAAAAGTAAATAAATACAATCTTTAAAAAAAAAAAGCCTCAAGTTTCAAGGCCACTCATCTAAAAGGACACTGTCAAAGCATTTGAGAGGGGCTTTAGAAATTTCATACTTGTGATTTGATAGCTTTTTTCCTGAAAGAGGACCCCTAAAAACAGGCTCCAGATAGCTTAAATCCCCCTTAGGTCCAGGTTCTTACTCTGAGTAACCAAGCAAAAACAATAACACTAACAAATAAAAAAGTTTCTCAAGTTACATGTTAAGGCATGCAATTTCTAGAGCTACACTAACTAAGTACAACTGCACATTGATCAAGAGCATCTCTTGGGATGTGATTACACAGCAACTTCATTTTTTCTGTACTAGTCCTTATTTTGATGTTGTTGTTTTTTCCTGGACTCTGGATAAAAACTCAGAAAATGCTTTTTTATACCTTTAAATAACATTAAATATTTTGAAATCTAATTACTTAAAGTTTCAAAGTCTCAGTTCAAAATGAGGACGTTTATTATTCTAAAGTGAGACTTCCCCCACTCACTCCAGCCAGGTCCTGTGATTGGCTTCTCTCTCTCTCTCTCTCTCTCTCTCTCTCTCTCTCTCTCACACACACACACACACACACACACCACACACATTCTTTCTAGTTAGCCAGCTGCTGCAACTGATGCCTCTGAAGTTGGAGACGACGGTGTGGGCGATGAGAAGAAGGAAAGGGAAGGGAAGCAGGACACTTCTCATTTGATTGGCACTGTCATAAATTGGCTTAGAACTTTCAGAGCCTGGAACATGATTAGAATTGGCTTTTCCTTAGGTGAGCACATTTACTTATTGATCATGAACATTCCAGCACTCAGTGGTCTCTCTGAAGTTTCCTTGACTCTTTTGGGTACATCTCTATTCCACATGTTGCCTATATCCTAGGAACTTGATTTTATCCTCAGCTTCTCTTTGTTTATGCCTGTTTGTCCATTCAGGGGGATCTTCTGGAGCTAAGACAACTCCAGTCCAGCATCCGCACTGTGTGCAGAATATATTCGGTATAGTCCACATCTGGCTACAGGAAAATACACAGGCACCCTTTCACATCAACCCTGGGGATGCAGGCCAATCCCAGGACATTGATCCATCAGCTTATCCACCAGCAGCTAGACTTTCACCCTCTGTATCTTCAGACAGGATTGCCACACAGTGACTACGCACCTCTCAAACTGTAGGCAACTCACAATGCTCTCAGTAAACTCCCAAAGATCTCCTTAGAAGTACTCAGGCACATAAATAGCTTTCCCTCAAATGTCCTCTTCTTCTCCAAATCCTTTCTTCTCTTGTTATAAGTCAACTAATTCTTGTCCACCTATATTTTTCAAATTCAAATTGGTGTTACCTCTCATCACTCAGTTATCTAATGTTTTACTCCCCTGTTATGTTACCATTGCTCAGCCCCAATGAGTAGATAATCAATCAATGAGTAGATAAAGATAAGCATCAATGAGTAGATAAAGATAAGAATGACTGTGTTTATCTTATTTGGTCATTACAAATTCAAAGCTTATATCGACATCTTAACTAAATACTTGAATATGTTATTTACACCCATCCCTCTTCTATACTCACGAGCTTAATATATTTCTGTAATTCATATTCTTCACATTTCGAACTGAGTAAGTCCATGTCAATGAGGCAGTTCAACCAGCCCTCTATACTGGCAGTTGATGCATTCAGTGACACACCAAGAAAGCAAGCTTCTGTTTTACAGAGATTTTCTGAGTTTGCTCTGGAATCCTTCAGTGTTACTTAATTTCTCACTAGTCAAAATACAAGCTAAGACAGTGGGTAAAAGAAAATTTATATTCTTAGTTGTCATCTAAAGAACTGATTCTGAAACTTCATTATGCCTATGAACCTCCTGCAGAGTTGGTTTAAAATGCATACCCCCAGGCCCTGTTTCAGGAACTCTCAGTGAGGCACTTAGGTGATTCTGATACAGGTGTTTGATTCTGGTTCTTGGATCACACTAAGAGAGATTTTTATTCACTCTCACATCTTCTGCTCTCCTAGTCAGGCAGTAAAAATTATAATTTTATTTGGTTTGGAGCATAATTATCCTATGACATTTTCTCTAGACCCAGGGATGGTGTCTCATATTCCTATTGGTCCCTCACTGGAATCACACCACTAAGGTGACAGTATAATGAAGCTTCTCCAACCCTCTGCCTTGTATCTTATCTCTTGCTTCTGTTGTTCCGAAGTTTTCTTCTCATCTTTATCTCATTTCTGCTTAGGAAGCAGACTGCTGAATCTGGCACTACAACTATTAAGGAGAGGGTGTAGGGATTTCTTTTCATCTTTAACTGCCTTTGATTCCTATTGATATATTTCTGAAGGTTTGAGCCACTGCTCAGAACTCCCCATTTCCTTTTTATTATCAAAGAACATTTGGACTCCTGAGGTTGTAGTTAGCTTGGCCAATTGATTGAGAGGATTTCACTCACTGGAAAGCCTACCCTGAAGCAGACAAAGGAGAGAGCTGAATGGGGTCAAAATTTCTTAAAGTCTGGCTGATTGAATTTTTGGTGACTACTATCTTCCTGGTTATGGTTGAAAGAGAGGGGGAAGGAAAGAGAGAGAAAGCGGTTTCAACAAGGGTCCTTTTCATAACGGCATTACTCCCACCATGAGGGCCCACCCTCATGATCTCATCTACCCCCAATTAGCTTCCAAAAGACCCCACCTCCTAACAACGTTACATGGGGAGAGGAGGGTGTTAGGGCTTCAACACAGGCATTTGAAGGGACACAAACATTCGAGCCACAACATGCAATCTCATCCTCGATGAAGCACCTGACATGGTCGCCTGTCTGCTTTACACGTGGCACGCAGAGTTCACAGGGCATGAAGGAAAAGCCTGCAGAAGGGAATGTACTTCAAGCTTTTTTGTTTCTTATTCCTAAATCTAAAGCAATTGCACAGCTTCTCAGACTCTGGAGCTATGCCTGGTTCAGCGTGGGCCTTGCATGAATATTTCATAAGCAGTCATACTGCTGGGCAGGAGGTGATGGCATCACTATCTAACTCAATTCCAGCCTATTCATGGAATCAGGGCAAGTTCCGGCAGCTTAATAAAAGGCAAAATGTGAAGAAGAGACAGATAACCGGGCTTTCAAATACCTCGTATAAATGATATGGTTATTCTGGCCAATCCACATTCTCTTCAAACTCTGTAACTCTTAGTTTAAAAAGTCTCAAATTAAATTTAGGTTAGATTTTCTTTTTTTAGTTTTTAAAATTAAATGTCAAATATTTATAAGACTATATTGGTAACATGCATAATAAATAAAGAACAATAATAAAATGAACGCCGTGTACCTGGTGTTTGCTCAGCTTGAAATATGAGATATTTACAGCATTTTCGACACCTTCTCTGCGTCTTTTCTGACCCTATCCCTTCCCTGTTCCTCCCAAAGGTAACTACTGGTGGAATTTTGTGGGGTTTTTAGAGTAAGTTTGGAAAAATAAATGAGGAAAAGAATATAGTGCAAATAAAAAAAAATAAGGCTTTTTTCATTTTCTTGTTATATAAAGATTTTTGGCGACATATCCAAAAATGAGATAGGAATGAAATATTTAAAATTCCAAACACTTCCAGTACCAAATTAGACTATAACACAGGCTATAATTGAATGTAACAAAAAGCAGCTCATCCTAGATGACATCAGCATTTTGCTGAAACCTTCCTAGAGTAATAGTAAGAGCAGTATGCCAATCACTACTCTACATGAATATATATGCATACATGCTGCTTTTGAATCCTGCCAACGACATGACAAATTATATTACTATCAATTTACAGAAGATGTAAAATAACTCTTTCAAGGCCTCACCACCAGTTGGTGAAAAAGCTGGGATCAGAACTCAAGACTGCACCACAGCACCGACCCCAGCACCGTCTCCCTCTTCTCCTTCCCAGAGGGACTGCCCGCAAGCCATTGATGATATAACCACCGTGAGAGTGAGAACAACCAGAAACAACCACCTAAAATCATAAGTAAAAATCTTAGAATTTCGAGAACTGTCACTTGTTATGAGAATATATGAAAGTAAAGATGGATAATATTGTCAAGACAATTGCAAAAATAAGGTGACAAGGTGGAACCTAAGGAAAAAGCATTTGAGTTTGTTTTTATTTTGTTGTCATTACTGCTTTGTTTTGGGTAATGGTGCTGACCCAGCCATTGTCCCCCGGAGGAAGACATGACATCCAGTAGACATACCTTTTAGTCACTAGAAAGAAATGCCAATTTAGGTTCTCCAGGCTGCAGACACTGAGGCAGATGTAGAAATGCAAGGGGTCTGTTGGAAAGGTGGGAGAGGAGGCGGAGGCCCTGGAAAGATGCCTTAGTTTTTTGGCTGTGATAACAAAGATACCATAAAATGGCTGGCTTAAAGTCAACAGAAATTTAATTTCTCACAGTTGCGAAGGCTGGGGCAAAAGCAAGGATATTCTCCCCATCCCCTACCTTTTTAATAAACCATCACTAAAGGCCAAGATGAAAGAAAAGGCAAGGTTGGACAGGAAAAGCCTTTCAGCCACAAGGTTGACCAATATCTGCAAGAAAAAAGGGAGGAGGAAGCAGGATTGGACAGGGAGAGCCTCAGACGACAGCACAGGTCTGACAGGTCCCTCCCGACCCAGCGGGCCATTCCCAACCCACTAGGCAGACATGGCAAGGTCCGGGGATCCCCACCCTGCTCGCTAACTGACTGGGAGCTGCCCATGAAGAGCGGGTCCCCGTTCCAAGGCTTCGATAGATCCTGAGGGGGCTTCGGCTGGAGACTGCATTATAATTTATTTTATCATTATTTATTTATACTGTAATCAGTTGTATATATTGTTTTGGTTATTATACATAGTGTCTATATTAATACAGGGTGGGATGAAAGTAGTTTTATAGTTGTTTATATAGAAAGTAATACAATTATTCATCAACAATATAAGAATAAACTATGTTTTGTGTACTCACAACTATGAATCTACTTTTGTCCCACTCTGTAATCTTGTGCAAATCTTTGGTGAATATATGTACACTTTTTGTTTTCTACATAGCTAGCTGCAGAATTCTAGGTCTGTGTGAGGAATTTCTCACAGACAGTTTTAAAGTACTACAAGCCGTCACTCCCATTACCATGCATGAAGGTTGTATTTTCTCCATGTCTTTCCCAGCACTTACTGTTATCTAACTTTCTAATTCTTGATGGAATTATGGGAGAAAAGTGCTATTATTTGTTATTTAATTAGCATTTTCTTAATAGTGAAGTGGAGCACTTATTTATTTCTTCCTGCAATTCTCTTTAATTTTTTTCTTTTTGTTGATTTATATAGTTTCTTATACACATTAAATATCAATCTCATGTTGGTATTGAAATATTCCCTTCTAATCTGTTACCCAGATGGTCATCATCTATGGGGTCTCTCACTGTACAAAAATGTATTTAATTTTGCTATATTTAGTCACATTCACTGGTTTTTCTGGTTTTGTTTTGTACATTTTTTTGGCCTGTAATGTTTGATCTTATAAGTCTTATTTAATAATGCTTAACCTACCATGAAATCAATAAGAGTTTTGCAATTTTATTTTTCATAAGTCAATCTTGAATCAATTTTTTTTAATGTTGTGTGAGGAAACCTTTATTCCTTTTCATGTGGTTAGATAGTTTGTCCTGATTTGTGATATTATTCCTGATACATAACAAGTATCCATATAAACATAGATCTATTTCTGGACTCGACTTAACACTAGTTATGAAACATGACTGAAAGGGTGGGTCTCGGTTCTTTAATTTTTCTTAGATATTTGTAGATCTTTATTCACTTTTATAAATTTTAGAATTAGTCAACTCTCTCCCAAATAGGTCCTACTAGTATTGTGCTTGGAATTATATAAAATATTTTAATTAATTTTGGGCAAATTAGGATATTTACAATATAAGCTATCTAATCCATAAACGTGGTCTTTCTCGCCATTTTTTCTCCTAAGGATTTTCTAAGGATATTTTGAAATAGTTATGTTAGACTGTTATAGTACCTACTTCTATACTACAGAGAAATACACAAATATAAATGAAATGTTTTATGAGAAAGAGACAACTGAAATGGGTGTGTGTAAACTGTCAGTGGGGATTGTGCCTGTTTGTGGCCTAAAGAATATAGAGGTGGTTAAAAACACTGTAGGATAGAAAGCTATAGAGTCAGGCAGACCGAGAATTGAATTCCATATTCTTTGCTCACTGGATGTAAGAATGTGAGCAAATTACTAAATATATTATGCCTGAATTTCCTGATCTCCCAACTAGAAACAATACCCACCCAAAAATGAGATGGTATGTAAAATGCCTGGCATATGGTAAATATTTGATAAATGTCAGCTTCCCTTTGCTACAGGTTTCCCAGAGGAATCGGCTCACAAAAACACTAACACTCATTCTCCAGCATTTTTGTTAAGGGCAGCCTCATCTTCAACGCCAATACCACCACCCCTACAGTCTTCTCTCACCCCTAGGGTGAGAGCTAAAATTAATTTTAGTGTTAGAAGAAACCAGAGATTGATATCTCCCCTTTCCTATCTTCCTATCTCATTCAATTACTAAATCCTCAGGCCCTGAACACAAATAACCATGATTTTAACTAGCCATGTGGGTATACAAACACAAAATTCCATATCTTCTCCACCCCAGAGAGAAGTCTCAGAGTATGCCATATGCTTTATCACACATGTCATTGCATTCAATATTTCATGTACATTTAAGTAGCCTTCCAGCTATCTTTTATTACATTATTCTGGGTAATTCTTGCATGTATTTTTTCAAGTGCAATTTTATATTCATGTTAGCTTATACATTTTTGTCTCCCTCCTCCAATAGACTGTAAGCTCATGAAAACAAGGACTCTAATTGTTTAATTCATCATTACATGCCCAGGACCTGCACCCTGCCCAGAGCATGCATTCAATAAATGTGTTGAATAAATGTGTTAAATGAATGAATTTTTTTAAATTAATTGATTATCTCGGTCCAATTTATTGTCAACCAGATAAACTTTCAGGATTTTCTTCATTTTCAGATTTTATAGATTGACTTACATTGTTTCTGCTTGTCCACATTATTAAATCAGATCCTCTTATTTTTCAAGGTAAAGATTTTATTTGATGAAACTACTCAAGAAACACTAGATATCACAGCTCCAATCGAAATGAATTTTCTCTTTTCATACTGCTTTTCCATAAGTGAATTCCAACCATACAGCATAGTTCTACACATGGAGTGAGTATTCAATATGCTTGTTTAAAAAACAAGTAAATTATTATTAAAATTGGGACACTAAATTCAAGATGATTGCAAGCAAAAAACAGCAAGAGAAAAAGTAACAGTAGGAGAAAAACTTTGGACTTCTGGTAATTAACTGTATACCAAGGAAACTGTTATGATTCTAGGAAATGTAGATGAGACAGGATGCATGGGTCATGTTCTATCTTGTGAAACATTAATACAAATACTATAAAATTCCCAACACATTTCCACAATATGCACACATACATATATGTGCACTCACACACTAAAAGTCCTCCTCTAAAATCCACATGGTTGTTGCATGTGCACATGAAGGGATGAGATTTTTAGTGACCTTAACTGATACAACTTGTATCTGAAAATCTATGGAGAGTTCCAGTCAAGATGGTGGCAAAGGTAAACACAGCTTACCTCCTTGCACAACCACATCAAAATTACAACTGAAATATAGAACAACCATCACCCAGAACCAACAGAAATTGAGTTAAATAGAAGTTTGACAACTATGGAATTAAAGAAACCACATCCATTCAGACTGGTAGGAGGAATGGAGACATGGAATGGGCTGGTACCACATCCACATGTGGTGGATAAAAATTCAGGAGGGATATCTTGGGAGTGAGGAGTCCCAGCTCCAGACCAGACCCCCAGCCATGCTTCCAGTGCCAGGAAGATAAGTCCCCTTAACTTCTAGCTGCAAAACCCAGTGGAAATTGAGTCAATAGAAGAAACTTCTGGAGTCCTAGCAGTTACTCTTAAAGAACCCATATACAGACTTACTCAGACTCACTCCCTCTGAGTTCCAGGACCGGGATAACAGCTTGAAAGTCACCAGTGGCATACGGGGAGAAAATGAAGTGTCTGTTTCAAGGCAAGAGCTGGGGAAGAGCTTTCTACCAGACAGAAAAGCAGGCAGAGGTTAATGTCACTTTACTGAACCCTCTCCCGTCAAAGCCATTGAGCTGGCAGGCTGGTGCCATATCTGAGACTCCATCAACCTGGATAACACTGTTTGCCCTGCCCTAGAGATCTCCAGAGAGTTCCACCCAACTTACAGGCCTTCCAGGCTACTTTTCCATATGAATGACTGGTCTTGGTCCATGCTGCACAACTTCCTAAATCCTCTTGAACAAGCAACAGCCAACCTCAGGGGGCCCCCTGCTCCTGTACATTTTTCTAAGTGGCCCCAGAACCCTGCGTTAGCATAACCAGCCTGGAATCACAGCTTGGCTTTACCTGGGAATCTCCAAGCCCAGCACAAGTAGCAGCCTTCTCAGATTGCTTTATAGCCCAGGAAGGGTGGCCATGGGCAAACACAGGTGAGGGCTGACCTTAGTCTGCACCATCCAGAAACCCCCAGGGCCAGTGCACCCAGTAGACAGCTACATACCACATTGGGACACTACCACCCTATCCCCACACACCTGATCCTCCACGGAGGGTAGAGGTTTGTGGTCAGTGGCCACAGTCAGTCCTTGTAGCTGAATGGCCTGGGTGAATCCCTCTCATTGACCTGTCAACAGCAATCAAGGCTCAACTACAAGGTAAGGGTGTAATCAGCCCACACAAAGCGTGTACCTCGAGTACACGATTTGGGTGATAGATGAGGCTGTACCACTGGACCCAACAGGACACCCACTACATTAGGCCATGCTACCAAGACATGGAGTCATAGCAACTCTACTTAATACAAAGAAACAAGCACAGGGAGACTGCCAAAATGAGGAGACAAAGAGAAACGGTCCAAAGGAAAGAACATATCAAAACTCCAGAAAAAGAACTAAATAAAATGGAGATAAGCAATCCAGATGCAGAGTTCAAAACACTGGTTATAAGAATGCTCAAGAAACTTAGTGAGGACCTCACCAGCATAAAAAACATCCAGTCAGAAATGAAGGATAGACTAACTGAAATAAAGAACAATTTACAGGGAAACAACAGTAGAGTGTATGAAGCTGAGAATCAAATCAATGATTTCTAGCATAAGGAAGAAAAAACAACAACCAATCAGAACCCCCCAAAAGAAAGATAGTACAAACAGCCTCTGGGACACCTTCAAGAGGTCCAACATTCTCACCATAAGGATACCAGAAGGAAAAGAAAAAAAGGAAGAAATTGGAAATCTATTTGAAAAAATAATGAAATAAACTTCCCTAAGTTGGTGAAGGAAATAGACGTGCAAGTCCAGAAAGTACAGAGAGTCCCAAACAAGATGGATGCAAAGTGGGCCACTCTAAGACATATTGTAATTAAAATACCAAAGGTTAAAGATAAGGAGAGACCCTTAAAAGCAGCAAGAGAAAAGCAGTTAGTTAGCTAAAGGGAGTTGCCATAAGGCTGTCAGCTGATTTCTCAAAAGAAACTTTGCAGGCTAGAAGGAATTGGCCAGAAATATTCAAAGTCATGAAAAGCAGGGACCTACAGCCAAGATTGCTCTACCCATCAAAGACATCATTTAGAATCAAAGGGCAGATAAAGAGCTTCCCAGACAAGAAAAAACTAAAGGAGTTCATCATCTCCAAGCTATTATTATATGAAATGTTAAAGGGACTTATTTAAGAAAAAGAAAATCAAAACTATGAATGATAAAATGGCTATATATATATATATAACTGAATCTAAAAAACAAACTAAGGAAGTAAGAAGAACTGAGATAGACTCATGGATATGGAGAGAGTTTTGATGATTGCCAGATGGGAGGGGATATGGGGGAATGTGTGAAGAGGTGAGGGGATTAAGAAGTACAAATAGGTAGTTACAGAATAGCCATGAAGACATAACATACAGTATAGGAAATGGAGTAGCCAAAGAACCTATGCATGACCCACAGACATGAACAATGGTGTGGGGATTGCCTGAGGGAGTGCAGGGTGCTGGGTGGAAGAGTGAAAAGGGGGAAAAATTGGGACAACCATACTAGCATAATCAATAAAATATAATTTTAAAATATAAGGAAAAGAGAAAGCCTATGAATGCCAGGTTATAGAAGTCTGGTGAGAGGAAGTGCCATGTTCTCCTGGGGATCTCTAGATTCCCACACCCTCTGAGTTATGGAGGTCACCATAGCAACATCTGTATACATCACAGATTCGAATGGATGGACCACAGCTGCTAAACCCTACTGGGTATCCATCACACCCTGTAGGGCTGTGCATTAAGTCAGAGTGTTATTCCAAGATTTCTGAGACTCTCTGAGCCCTTGAGCTCATCCCAAGGGACATAATTAAAGTCACATTGACTTTAGTAGCATATGGGATGGCAGTATGTCATTAGCTATTTTATGGTTGTAAAGTGACAGTCATTTCAGAAGGCAGCTGACTGCACCTGAGAGGTGTACCCTCTCCAAGTGGCCCAGAGAAAAATGCACTCAGCAATGATGTCCAAGACTGAGTTAACTTAGCTAAAGGGGCTTGGAAAATCCCTATGGTGCCAGATCATTAACCACACATTTTGTTAAGAATGATAGGCTTTTCTGATTGCCGTGACTTAAATTAAGAAATTCAGGCTATTCCTCTGGTACTTGAATAAATATCTCTGGGATTGTCTAGTCCTGAAAATGTCTAAACGCAATTGGAAAAAGGTTCACTACATAGATATCCAAGTGGAAAAAAGAGCACCACATATGCTTTTCACAGGCTGTCAGATCTAATCTACCATATGATCTGTCATTGCTGAAGAGACACTTATTAGGTAAGTTTTCATTTCACACAGATGATCCTCTATCACACCTACTATACTCAAAGGCTTACTCGTTAAGACCCCTACTTAGATGTGTTGAAAAACCAGCCAGCCTTTCCAGTACATAATTCCAGGTTGTGCATTGCACAAGGATGCCACATCCAAGGGGCCACTATTCACATCAGGTACACATGTTAACATTTGAGAGCACATGGGCCAATGAAGAGATTCAGCCTATCAGCCAAGTCCTGAATCAGCAGGCAGGAACTCCCTCTACATAAACCTACACTGGAACATGGGATCATCACACACTTGGGAGAACATGCATGTACATACTCATTAGAATATACATATGTGCACAGCTGTGCTCTGTCATGAGCTCATCTTGGATATTTCCTGAAGTCATATCTTTTGTTCCTCTTGCCCACTACTCTCAGAGTCCTCATTCCATACCCACCACCATCCCAACCCGACCCAGCCATCTCACCTGTGGTGAACAGGAAGTGTGCAAGCTGCTGGCGTGTACTAGTGTCCAAGGCTGTAGAATCATCCAGAGAGTGGAAATTGTGAAGCCAGGACTGCAGCCTGCTGGGGCTCCAGAAAACACATATTGACAAAATATGTAAAAATACATAAAGAAAATAACAGAGACCAGATAGTCCGGAGCAAAACATCAAAAAGGAAATTTTAAAAAAATGTAGTCTTGAGATTTAATTACAAAGAATCATTATGAAGACAGAAAGGAAAGGCTTAGTAAGAAGCCTACATGACTCTGAAGCCTGTTAGTGAGCCAAGATTCAGAGAGAGAAGAGATGTGAGGGGCGTTTAGGATCTGGGGGAGAAATGAAATAACAAAAAGAGCTTAAACCTACAGTGTCAGAAAGGCAGGATGAGACCGTCACAAGGAAAGAGTGCTCCCCTGAAGGGTATAAAGGTAAGTTACTTGCCTAAGGTCACATAGACACGGGTAAGTGGAAAAGTCAGGATTTGAACCCAGGCCCATGCCACATTGCCATGATACTGCTCCCCACAGCAGTCCATCAACAACTTCTGCTGGTGATGTGACCCCTTCTCTGGCTCAGGCTGTCAGCTAGCTAATTTCATTTTCTCCCAAGCATGGACTGAACCGACAGGAGTCAACAAGAGCTTGACCACAGAAAGGATGCCTGCATATGGGACCGTCGAGGACCAGAGTTCAACAACGCGAGCACCATGGGGTTGGGGCAAAAGTGGGTGCGTGGGGACTGACAAAGCTTGGCAATTTTCTCTTTCTGTTTGTATTATAGGAATTGAACTGGGCTTGTTGAAACTAAATAGGCCCTCAGGATTATGAAACAATTTTTAGGGGGTGATGCAAATGGAGAAGAGGGGCACAGGGATGGAGTGCTACAGAGATTAATTTGGAAAATAAAATGTATTTGGTCCATTATTTCCATGAAGTTGATGAAACAGATCATACTGGCTGAAGTAGTATTAATGAAACAGTGATGAGTATTGCCTACCTTTTAGACTTACTCTGATAGTTTGTTATGAAACACCTGGCAGCACCCAGAACAGAGAAGTTCTCACAAAAAATTGGACATAGTACTATTAGATAAGTAGTAGAGCATCAAAAAATATTAATTGTATTTGAGTGTCCACATGCTAAAAATCAGGTCAGTATAATTTCGTCAGTTACTCCTCATTGGCAAATTAAAAAGTTGGGCATCTGCCATCTAAGCACTGAAGCTGCGTCACTGGCATTATAGGGGGAGAGGTTACGTCAGCTTCAAGGAAATTAGTGTTTGTCACTTAATGGCTGTGCCTTACAAAATCATATAGGTTTTTACTCCAGTGACTTTGTAACTATGTATTTCTCCAATTTTGAATTCAATGGCCTCTTCTGTAAAAAGAAAGTAATACCTACCTCACAAGCACTTTATGAGGATCCAATGAGATCATGTTTGTCAGCAACATATAAATATAAAGCTTTGGTATCATTATTTTCATTGTTGCCCATTCCCTTCAGACCACACACTCGCTTTATGCTTTGAAATCACGTCATTTGGACCCTTTTCACTGTCCATGAAGCAATGTGTTTGGAAGCTCTGAGTGGACAGATTCAGCCAGACATCTACGAGCCCCTGCTGACGCCTTGAGCCCTCTGGCATGTGCCAGCTGGGAATAAGTTATATGAATGTTCCATCCATAAGGCTCTGTAAGGATTCAATATGAAAGACACTGTGTGATGACATAAGGACATTTTTATTTTACTTATTTTATTTTACTTGTCCTTGGAGTACCTGGGAGGCATTACAAAATCTGACTTGATTGTACAATGCAAGAGACCTTGCTGACGGTGCTACCACCGTTTCCACAGTGTTTACACAGAAATGCATTAACAAAAGTGTGTGTGTGTGTAATTCAGAGGGCTGAGCACCAAGGCCATTAGGGGTGATTCAGAAATCAAATAGTCACATGTCCTTTGGGGCTGGGATTTTATGATAGATTTATAGGAATTGATTGTTTGTTTGCTTTTTATTTCTATTTTTTAAAGAATGTTTGAAGTGTTTTTTGCCTTTTGCCTTCAAGGTAGACTTGCCAGACTTGACAAATGAAAATACAGGACACATAATTAAATTTGAATTTCAGATAAACAATAAATGATTTTTTAGTGCTTTTGAAGAGCAGAGCCCGATTTTTGTTTTAATTCAAAGTAAATAATTTCCTATAGCTGTTTTGTTGAAAGAGGAATGACATAATTTAAGGCAGCAGCAAACCTAACTTTCTACATCGATTTTTTTTCTTAATATATCCTGCAACTAGAAGGAACTGAATGTTTTTATTTTTTTACTTTGTTTTTTAAAAGATTTTATTTATTTATTTTTAGACAGAGTGGAAGGGAGAGAGAAAGAGAGGGAAAAAAACATCAATTCATGGTTACCTCTCATGCGCCCCCCACCAGGGACCTCGCCTGCAACCCAGGCATGTACCCTGACTGGGAATCGAACGTGCGATCCTTTTCTTCACAGTCCAGTGCTCAATTCACTAAGCCACACCAGCCAGGGCTGAATGTTTTTAAATATGAGAGTCATATAATCAGAACTTCACTTTAGGATGAGACTTCTAACATATAATGTATACCAGAGGTAGGGGGTAGCAAAACCAGTTAATACTTAGTTGTTCAGGGAAGAAGAGAGGTTTGAAAATCAGAGACAGAAATACAAGTAGAAAAGAAGGAAACAGTGTGTGCAGTGACATTGGGGCAGTGAGTGTACATGACCAGGCATTAATTAAATGAGGAGGAAAGGAAAAAATTAAATGTCAAACATATATTCTTTTAAGTTTAGAAGAATATTAATCTCACTAGAGGAAAATAGGGAAATCAGGAGAAATGGCTGATTTTGAGGGTGAAAGTTATAAAATATCTTTGGGACTTACAGAATTATAAATATAATTCATCATTAGATTATATAATTTATCATATCAAAAGTGAAGTCATCTAAGTCTGTATGGGAATTGAGAATGTATTAAAGTCACCTTCCAATAAAGGTAGAAAATAAATGCACATGTAGATGCATACACACAGAGCTTTAAACATAAAGAAAAAAATTGTATAATCTCCCTGGAATGACAAGTTCTGATTATAATTTAACCCACCTAATTAATCCTCCCTCCAAGAAGAAAAAAGCTATCATTAGTATTGCTCCTGACTCGAGGTCCTGCACTGTTCCATATGCTGGGGATGCAGATGTGCAGACCAACAGGGCTCCTGCTCTCATGGAGAATAGCAGATGCACTGAAGACATGAGTAGATGCATAAATATATACATCATTCCAGGGGAAGATGTGTGCTAAGATGAAAAACAAAGCAGGATAAATGTTAGAGAATGACTGGGTTTCTGGGATTCTGTCTCAGAAGAGATCAAGGAAGGTCTCCCTTGTGAAGTAACATTTGAACAAGGACCTGTATAAAGTAAAGAATCTGGTGGAAACACATCCCAGACAGAAGTGGTACCCACAGCAAAGTCCCTCACAAGACTTAGGCTTGGGTGTGAGTTTTGTTTTTGACCCAATGATATAGGAGTGGATGTAATGAAATCACATATCTCCAGAAGTTCTGAATGTTCCTGTGTGGTTTAGCTTGGTCTCTAGCATTCCTGCCTTCTGTCATTAGAAAAACATGCCCTGGGTGGTCACCACTCCCAGAGCGAGAGTCCCATGGGGCACATCTCAACCCGACCCATGGCCTGAAGCAGAGCTGACCCCTACCAACCCACAAAGCCATGAGCAAGGAAAATGTTTTCATTTTAAGCCACTGAGATTTTGGAAGGTGGGGGTTAGGCAGCATTAATACAGTGGATACGTGACTGATACAACAGAAATGAGCTTGAATGCTTGTGGGATAGGAAAAGTCCAGAATGGTTAGAGCAACATACATGGCAGGAAGAGAATACTTAGACACAAGGTCAGAGAGCAAAGACACAGGCCTCATGGGCTATTCAAAGCAGTTCAAGTTTAAAATGCTTTTCTAATGTGATTGGTAGTAGTTTAAGATTATGTTTTTAAAAGATCCTTCTGGATGCTGTATGAGGAATAGAATTAAAGAAGATAAGAGTAGGGAGGACTGCCATTAAAAGAGATTTTGGGACTTCTGGCCAAGATGGAGGTGTAGGTAGACACACTGCCTCCTTGCACAACCAAAAGAGGAAAAACAACAATTTAAAAAAACAAAAACAGCCAGATCTGACAGAAAACTGAACTGAGTGGAAGTCCGACAACCAAGGAGTTAAAGAAGACACGTTCATCCAAACTGGTAAGTGGGGCAGAGCCGGGTGGAGAGCACTCAGCAAGACGCAGTTTGTGGAGTGGTGCTGGCAACACTCCAGCTGCCCGGACAGGCCTGTGGCGGGCGCACTCGGCAAAACTGGGGCTGAGACTGGTGGACTGGGCGGTCCCTCACTCTCTCGCAGATAAACCGGGAGGAAAAGCTGGGGAGCGGAACAGACCACGTGGCCCACCAGTGAGGGGAAATAAAGCCTCAAACCACCAACTGAACATACCTGTGGGGGTTGAGGCAGCAGTGGGAGGAACTCCCGGCCTCACAGGAGAGTTCGTTGGGGAGACCCACAGGGACTTGGAACAGTGCAGGCCCATCCACTCACCCTGGAGCCAGCAAAGAAGGACCCAACTTGCTTGTGGGTAGCTGGGGAAGTACGGAGAATAGAGCAAGCGCCATTGTTCTCTCAGGCCCCGCCCCCACAGACAGTGTCACAACACAAC
>PVJI01021392.1:0-27158 GCA_004026765.1 Micronycteris hirsuta
GTGTCCCCCACTGGAGACCTAGCCCTAACATGTGGTTTATCCATGTGCACAACATTTATCCACAAAATGTTCCATGTGCACTTGAAAAGAATGTATATTCTGCAGCTTTGGGATAAAATGCTTTGAAAATATCAATTAAATCCAGAAGCCTCACTTCTCTCTCTTGCCAGGTCCAATCTCTTTTCTTCATTGTAGAAGCATCCATTATCCTTTTATGATTATTACTTTTTTTGCTTTGCTTTAAAGATTTATCACTTCTATATGCATCCCTAAATACATATATTTAGTTAGCTTATTTATGAACATTATATAAATTGAATAACACTTTATGTATTCCTTTGGGGTTATTCTTTCATGCAGGGTTATGTTTATGAGATTCATCTATAGTTCAGGGAATAGTGTTGGTTTGTTCATGTTTATTGCCATGTAGTATTCTATTGTATAACTGTGCTTTAGTGTATCCATTCTGCAGCTGAGAGCTACAAACATTTTTGTATGTGTATTCTGGTGCACATGGGTTTTTCTAGGGTATTTTTCTAAGAGATGAATTCTGGACTTTAGAGAATGTGATTCTTCTACTTAACTCGGTATTGCTAACCTGATTCCAAAGTGTGCCAACTCAGACTTCTAACAGCTGTGATTTCACATTGTTTCACATCTTTGTCCAACCTTGTTAGTGTTTTTGTCAATCTACTGAATGGGTATTGGTTAATTATAATTTTAATTTGCATTTCTTTTATTACTTAATGAGGTTAAGAATCAGTATGTATGTTTTTTGGTTGTTTTTTTTTTTTTTTTTTTGTAAAGTGCCTGTTCAGATATCTTGATTAGTTTGTACTGAACTGTATTTTTTCTTATTTATTTGTGGGAGTTGGTTTTAAATCCATATAAAAGTTCTTTGTTGTTATTTATACATAATATAGGTATCCTATTCTTTGTCATATTTTTCAATTTTTATGGTATCATTTTTACCTTATGGTTGGAGCTTTCTTTGTTTTTTTTTTTAAATCTTCTACAACCTAGTCATAAATATATTCTCCTGTATATCTTAAAGAGCATCATAATTTTCTTTTACATTCGACCTCAGTTTTCCTTATGTCCAAACTCTTTAATGGTTTATTTTGCAAATGGATTTCTGAAATACTTAATTTATCATTTTTATGAGGTTCATTAATCTTTGGACTCTCTAAAGATAAAAACACATTGAAGGTATTTTCTGAGAGTATTTTCTAAGCTTATGTAATGTGGAAAAAGTATGACAGCAGTCTAATTGAGGACCCTGTCTTATTTTTAAGATTAAAAAGATGCCAAACTTCTAAATTCAAACACTGCTTACTTTGTTTTTTTCTTCTTGTTTTTATATGACTTTTTATCTAAAGCAATGAGTGAATGAAATAGCAGTTGTGTTTCAGTTTTTCTCAGTGCCACATCAACTTAGATTTTAAACTATAAATTTATGATATAACTAAAGAGAGCTGTTTTGCTTTGAAAATTGTTATTTCAAGAACAATTACTTTTTTCTAAATTTTATATTTCCTCTCACTTTTGTGTATTTACCAAATTAGCATAAATATTATAAAGGAAAATAAAGCAGGGTAAGATAAAAGAGGATGATAGGGTTGTTTTGGATGACTTTGAAGAAGGCCTCTTTTAGGAGGTGACATTTGAGCAGAAACCGAATGATATGAGGAGTGAGGCCTGAGAAGGTCTTGGAAAAGGGAACTCAAAGCAGAGGGGGAAGCGACTTCGAATGTCTAAGATGAAAACGAGCAAAGGTAGTATGTGGCTGGAGAGGAATGCAGTTGTGAATTTATTCTGTTTTTAGTTATACTTGAAAATGTCTTCAAAGTCAATTCTAAATCTGCTGGTTTTATTTTGATATGATGCACCTCATACACTGCTGCCAATATAACCTTTCTGAAGTACTTTTCCAACTCATCAGTAGCCCACTCGTAAGCCCCCTGTTTACTACTTGTTTTTGATTATTTATCAATGACTTTATTTATAGTTGGCCTGTGAGTGTGAGTGTGGAAATCATTAACCACGATTAATTAAATGTTTTTGTTGAACTTGGGGTATGATATTTAGAGTTGTCTCCTTGAGAAGCCACTCTATCAAAAATCAACATGTTCCGTTTGGAAAACCTGACCTTGAGGCTTTTAATTTGGGGCACGCTTTGGAACCACTTGTTATTTTTTCTATCCCTTTACAGTATTGCACGTTTCTTCCTACCCACAGTTGTTTCAGCCACTCGCTGTACCTCAGGTCCAGCTGCTAAAAAAAGTTGACTATTTATCCTTGTGAGGTACCTCCTCAGGGCCACTTATTGACTTCTGATGTGCCACGTAGACTGTATTTTAGGCCACAGCATCCCAAACATATCCTCCAAATTTGGTAAAAATATACCAGAACACGGAAAAAAGCCAACAGAAACTTACTTTTATGTATATATTTATTTTCTATACTTTTCTAAAAGGAATTTGAGACAATGAAAATGAAAACAAATTTTAAAAATATAAATAAAATATCAATTAAAGGGAAATGGGAATACAAATGAGTGGGGGTTACTTCAGTCATAACTCTCTGATTTGAACATGAAAGTCTGCACTATAGTACATTTATAACAGTTTGTGTAGACATCTTTATTTGTTTGGATGGTTCGTTTCAGTAGTTATAAATAGTAAATGTAATTAAGCAGCCTAATTAACAGCTTAATCAGTACTTTTCATCCTCATTTCTACTCTGTTGATCAGACACTACTCGACTGACGCAGTTACTATTTATTGAGCACCTACTATGTGCCAGACATCAAACACAAACAGAAACCTTAATGAATATGATTCAATAAGAATTTTATAAATGAGGAAACTGAAATTTGTAGGATTTTACAGGTGAAGAAAGTGAGGTTGGAATAGGCTAATGACTCGCTAAGGCCCACACAGCCAGTAAGGCAAAGTCAGCATTTCAGTAAAGATCAGAGTAAACTTAAAGTCTCTCTCTACTATACCATTCTGTTCTGCCTGTTTCAAAGAAGTTTTACTTAAGTATGCATGTGACATATTTACATGTGCGCAGTGTAGTTTAAATATTATGCTTTTATTCCTATGTTGACAAAGAAACTTTAAAGACTTAAGAATAGCGACTTTTCACTTAGCTGTCACTACCATTCACAGTTCACTTGTTTTCTAATCAACTGGTGTGTGCGTTGGGTAAGATCATTTACTCCTCTGAGCCTAATTAAGAATTTATATTGTTGATTGCTTTAATGGTAAAGCAGTTAACATTTGGGTTTTGTTGCTGTCGTTGTTAAAGTTAAATAGGACTTTACTGGCTCACATAACTGGGCTGTCTTTTGGTGGACATAGTGTCTTCAGAGGTGGCTGAATCCAGGGCCTCAAACCAGGTCATAGGAGAACCTGAGTTTGCTGCTCTTTACTTTACTTCCTTTCCGAGGGTTGGCCTTCTCTGTCAGCGTAGACAGGCTTCCTCCAAGTGGGAAATAGCAGTTGACATGTCTTCCATCAGTCCCTGGACAATATCATGACTTGTAATAAATCAGAAAGTGGGAGCCTATTTCTCCCAGTGACTGTTGGTCAAATCCCATAGGAAAGCTCTCATTGGCCCTCTTTGGGTCACACATCTACCTCCTGGATCAGTTCCTATAGCCCAGGTGATGGTATGACATGACTGGTCAGGACTGATCACACACCTCATTGGGGAAGGTGTGGAGCACTGTGCTGGGCGGAAGAATTTTTTGTTTATTTGTTTAAAAGTACGTAAGTGTGGTCCTGACCAGGTGGCTCAGCTGGTTTGGAACATCATCCCATACACAAGAAGGTTACAAGATCAGTTCTTGGTGAGGGTACATACTTAGGCTGCAGGTGTGATCCTGGGTCGGGGTGCATATGGGAGGCAACTAATTGATGTTTTTCTCTCTCTCTCTTTCTATCTTTATCTCTTCCTCTTTCTCTAAATTGATAATCATATCCTTGGGTGAGGATTTAAAAAAAGTACTTAATTGTGCATTATGCTCCTATAAACAAGATACATTTTATTTTATATATTATAAACTTTATTTAAATGTTATCATATTTCATTTATTCTTTTGCAGTTGCCTTTTTTGTTCAATATTATATTTGAGATTCATGCTTAAGGATACTTGTAGCTCCCGTTCATTGTTTTTTTCACCCCCCATCTCATAGTATTCTGTTACAAAAGCACTCCAAAATTTACTTGTCCATTCTCTTATCGAATATTTAGGATGTTTCTGTTTTATGTTTACTGTGACTAACACATTCTTGTATGTGTTTTGGGACATACTTGTTATCAGCATTTCTTTAGATTAAACACAGATGTGGAAATACTAGACCATAGTGTCTATCTTATATTGTGAAAACATCCTTCACCTCACATAATTACCATTTTTTTGCTGTTGTTACAGTAATATCATCTAAGATTTACTCTCTCAGCAACTTTCAAATATACAATAAAGAAATGTTAACTGCAGTCACCATGCTGTAAATGAGACCCCCCAGTGCTCATTTCTCCTGTAACTGGAAGTTTGTACTCTGACCAACAACTCAGTTTTCCCATCCCTCAGCCCCTGGCAACATCCCCTTGACTCTCTGTTGATATGAGTTTAGCTTTGTTTTAGATTCCACACATGAGTGAGATCGTACAGTATTTTTCTTGGTCTGTCCGTCTTATTTCACTTAGACTAATGCCCTTAAAGTTCATCCAGGTGGTCACAAATGGCAGGAATTTTTTGTTATGGCTAAATATTTTGTGTATATATACACTAATGTGTATGTATATATAAGGCCTGTCCAGAAAAGTCCAGCCATTGTTAATATAAAGAGAACTGTTTGTGTGACATTGATGTAACCTGGCAGCCAAGGAGAGTGGACTGGAATGTGCATGCATGAGTGACCTCACAGTACTAATCATTGGGGGCGGTAGATGTTGTTGAATGAGCATGTGTACTGTGTGACCATTGCATTAAAAATGACTGAGCAAGTAGAACAATGAGTCTGCATCAGGTTTTGCTTTAAGCTTGAACATTTATCTGTGGAAACTATTTGGATGATTCAGAAGGCTTTCAAGGACAGTACAATGAGTGATTGGCAGCTTTCTCATGACAACGTGCTACTTATGCATCACATCTGGTGCAGAGTATTTTTGGTGAAACATCAAATCACCCAGGTGACTCAGCCCCCCTACATCCCAGATTTGGCACCCAGTGACTTCTAGCTTTTCCCCAAACTAAAATCACCTTTTGAAAGGGAAGAGATTTCAGACCATTGATTAGATTCAGAAAAATATGACAGGGCAGTTGATGGCGATTCCAATAAAGGGTTCTGCAGAATGTTTTGAACAGTGGAGGAAATTCTGGGAGACTGTGTGAGGTCCCAAGGTGCCTACTTTGAAGGGGACTGAGGGATAATTGTACTCCATTATTCCAATGGAATTATATTCCATTGGTCTTTGTGTCTGTTTTTATGCTAGTACCATACTATTTTGATTACTATAGGTTTATAATATGCTTTGAAATTGGGAAGTATGATAACATTATCTTTGTTTTTTCTTAAGATTGCTTTAGCTATTCAGAGTTTTGTGGTTCCACACAAGTTTTAAAATTATTTTTCTATTTCTGTGAAAAATGTCATTGGAATTTTGATAGACATTGCATTGTATCTATAGATGAGTTTGGGAGTATGGACATTTTTATAAGATTAATTCTTTCAATCCATGAACATGCGATATCTTTTCTTTTTGTATGTGTCTTAAGTTTTTTCATCAGTGTTTTTTAGTTTTTATTGTACGGATCTTTCACCTCCTTAATTACATTTATTCCTATATATTATATTCATATGGATAAAATTGTAAATGGGATTCTTTTCTTTATTTCTTTTTCAGATAGTTCATAGTTTATAGAAATTCAACTTTTGTATGTTTCCTGCAACTTCACTGAATTTGTTTATTAGTTCTAACATTTTTTTTGGTGGAATCTTTAGGGTATTCTATATATAAGATTATATCATCTGCACACAGAGAGTTTATTTTTTTCTCATCTCTATGCCTTGTATTTTTTCGTCTTAACTTATTACTCTAGTTAAAAGTTCCAGTACTATGTTGCTTAGGAGTGGTCAGAGCAGGCCATCTTGTTTTGTTTCTGATTTTAGAGGGAAAGCTTTCCACATTTCACCAAGGAATATTGTTAGCCGTGGGTTTGTTGTGTATAGCCTGTATTATGTTGAGGTACATTTCTTCTACAAATAGTTTGTTGAGAGTTTTTTTATTTATCATTAAAGAAGTCTGAATTTTGTGAAGCAGTTTTTCTGAATCTGTTGAGATGTCATATGATTTTATTTTTTATTTTGTGAAATTGTATATCACATGGATTTTATTTATGTTGAACAATCCTTGCACCCCACGGATAAATCCCCCTTAATCCTGATGTATGATGTTTTTAATGTATTGTTCAATTCAGTTTGCTAATATTTTGTTTAGATTTTTTGCAAATGTATTAATCAGAGATAATGTCTTATAATTTTCTTTTCTTTTAGTATCCTTGTCTGGTTTTGATATCAGGGTAATCCCGGCCTCATAAAATGAGTTTGAAAGTGTTTCCTCCTTTTCAAATTTTTGGAAGAGTCTGAGAAGACTTGGTGTTGATTTTTAAATGTTTGATAGAATTTACCTGTGAACCCATCATGTACTTGATTATTTCTTTGTTAGAAGGTTTTTGATTACTGATCAGTCTATTTCTAGAAACTGGTCTGTTTAAACTTTCTATTACTGATAGATTTTATGTTTCTAGGAATTTATCCATTTATTTCAGGTTGTATACTTTTGTTGGTTTATAATTGTTGTTGCATAATCGATAATAATAGTAGTCTTTTACCCTTTGTATTTCTGCAGTATGTTAGTTGTAATGATTTCTCTTTTATTTTTAATTTATAATTTTATTTTTTGGGCTCTCTCTTTTTCTTGGTAAGTGTAGCTAGAGTATTTATCAATTATGTTTATCTTTTCAAAAACAAAGTTTAGTTAACTTTTTCTGTTGTTTTTCTCATCTCTTTCATTTATTTCTGGTCTGATATTTATTTCATTTATTTCTGGTCTGATATTTATTTCTGGTTCTTCCTTCTGATAACTTTGGGCTTAATTTTTTCTTTTTTCTAGTTCTTTGAGGTATAAAATTTGGTTATTTATTTGAGACCTTCTTTCTTAATGTAAGCATATATCACTTTGATCTTCTCTCTTAGAATTGCTTTTGCTGAATCCCATACCTTTTGGTATGTTGTATTTCCATTTTTTATGATTTCAAGATTTTTTATTTTTATTTCTTCATTAACCCAATAATTATTCAAGTGTGTGTTGTATAATTTCCACATATTTGTGAATTTTCCAGTTCTGCTTTTTGTATTGCATTCTAATTGCACACCGTTGAGGTCAGAAAAGATACTTGTTATGATTTTAGTCTTTTAAATTTTGCCAAGCTATGTTTGGTGGTTTAACACATGATCTATCCTGGAGAATATTCCATGTGCAGTTGAGAAGAACGTGTGTTCTGCTGGTATTGTATAGAATGTGCTGCTTATGTTTTTTTGGTCTTATTGGTTATTAACTATAGTTTAAGTATTATAATGTTCTTCATTAATTTATGTCTGGATCTATCTTTGGTGAAAGTGTGATCTGAGGTTGCCTACTATTATTGTATTGTTGTCTATTGTTCACTTCAGATCTGTTTATATTTGTTTTAAATATTTAGGTGCTTTGGTGTTAGGTGCATATATATTTACATTGGTTGTGTCTCCTGATGAATTAATCCCTTTATATAAAGACCCTCTTTTTTCTCTTTACAGCTTTTGACTTAGTCTGTTTTTGTCTCCGTGTACATGGATGTCTTCTTCCATCTCTTCACTTTCAGTATGTGTGTGTTTTTAAAAGCTGAAGTGAGTCTCTTGTAGACAGCATATTGTAGGGCCTTGGGGGTCTTTTTTTTAATACTTATTCAGCTACTCTATGACTTTTTGTTGGAGAATTTAAACTAATTACATTTAAAGTAATTATTATTAGGTAACGATTTACTAATTATTAGGTAAGGATTTACTAATTAATTGTTTTCTGGCTCTTTGGTAATTCATATTTTCCCCTTCCTCTCTTGCTGTCTTTCTTTGTTAGTTGACTATTTCCCATAGTGGTATTTTTTTCCTCTTGTATGTCTCTTCTGTAAGATTTTGCTTTATAATTATCGTAAGACTTACAGACAACCTCTTATAGACATAACAGTGTATTTTAAGCTAATAACAATTACTCTTTGATTGCATGTAAACTCTCCCCAGTAACCTTTCTCACACTTTTCTTTGATGTCATGGTTTGTCTTTTATATTATGCATCCATCAATGAATTATTGTCACTATTGTCATTTTTAATATTTTTGTTCTTTAACCTTTATATTATGGTTAATTGATTAATACACCAGCATATTACTTATTGGACCATTTTGAATTTGACTATATACTTTTGCCAGTGTGTTTTATATTTATTTTCATATGTTTTCATGTTATTAATTATGATATGCTTTCATTTCAGCTTTAAGAACTCCATTAGCCTTTCTGGTACAGTAGGTGTAGTGGGTCTAGAATTTCATCTTGATTCTTTATCAAATTTTCCTATTTTTTATTTATGCAGTCTTGTTTATTTCTTATGGTTTTATAACCTCTTTTATTTTTTAAACAGATTTAAATACTGTTATAGTGTGTTTCAGTTTTTTCTCTTTTCACAAGGTTCTGGGATTCTCCTCTTTGTATTTGCTGTGTGTGCTATCTGCCATGGTACATCATTTTGTCATGTGTTCTGTGAATTTAGATTTTAAATGGTAAATTTTAAAAATAGGTGTTTATTCATATTTTCCTAAATGTAAACGTGAGGTTTCTGGAACAGAGATCAAAACTATTATTTTTAATATCAGTAACTGCATTAGTTCTCCTTTCTCAAATTCTTTCTCCCTTCTAGGGTGATATGATGAGAGCCCAAGTCACCCTGCAGGTAGTGAAGTCTGTACTGGGGGAGAGGAACCCTGAAATTATAAACCTGGCAGTTTATATAGGATGATTTTATATTCAAATTTTATTTATTGTTTACTTTGAATAATTTTTTTCAGTTGCAGTGGACTTACAATATTATATTAGTGTCAGGTGTACAACCCGGTGATTAGACATTATATGACTTAGTGATCATTCCAATAAATCTCCTATCCATCTCACATGATATGTAGTTATTGCTATATAACTGACTATATTCCCTACTCTGTAATTTACATGCCTGTGACTAACTCTAACTAACAATTTGTATTTCTTAATAACTTCACCTTTTTCATCCATCCTGCTAACCCCACTCCAATCTGGCAATGAAAATATCCTCTTTATCTACAAGTCTTTTTTTGTTCTGCTTATTTGTTTATTTGGTTTCTTAAATTCAGTTGTTGATAGATATGTATTTATTGCTATTTTATTATTTTTATTGTGGATTCTTCTCCTCCTCCTCCTTTTTGTTTTTCTTCCTTTTCTTCAAGAAGCTCCTTTAACATTTCTTGCAGTACTGGTTTGGTGATGATGAATTCCTTTAGCTTCTTCTTATTTTTCTTGTCTTGGAAGCACTTGACTTCTTCAATTTTAAATGATAGCCTTAGGACTTCTGGTCAAGATGGCAGTGTAAGCAGACATGGCTCACCTCTTTGCAAAATCACATCAAAATTACAATGAAAATACAGAACAACCATCACTCAGAACCATCAGAAATTGAGTTGAATGGAAGTCTGACAACTACAGAATTAAAGAAACCAAATCCATCCAGACTGGTAGAAAGGGTGCTGATGCAGAATGTACTGGTTCCTCACCCACGTGTGGTGAATAAAAACTCAGGAGGGATATCTTGGGAGAGAGTAGTTCCAGCCCCATACCAGGCCCCCCAGCCCAGGGTTCCAGTGCCAGGAAGGTAAGTCCCTACAACTTCTGGCTGTAAAACCAGAAGGTATTGAGTTGGTGGAAGAAACTGCTGGAGCTCCAAGCAGTTGCTCTTAAAGAACCCACACATGGACTCACCTACTCAGACTCACTCCCTCTGAGCTAGAGCACAAGGTAGCATATTGAAAGGCAACAAGGTATACAGGGAGAAAGTGAAATCTGGAATCAAGACAAGCAGAGGCTATTGTTCTTTTACTAAACTCTCCCTCTACAGAGCCTGTAAGCTGGTGGCATATCTGAGACTCCATAAACCTGCCTAACACTGTTTGACCTGCCTTGGAAATCCCCAGAGACTCTGCCCCTGCAATTTATGAGCCCATCCAAGCTGCTTTTCCATATGAATGGCTGGTTTTGGCTCATGCTTCACAACTTCCTAAATCCTGTCAAATCAGCAGTAGCAGGCTTCAGTGAGCCCCAGGTCCAGCACTAGCAGCAGCCAGATTGGTTTCACAGCTGGGCTTCATCTGAGAATCTCCAAGCCCAGCACAAGTAGCAGTCTTCTCAGATTGCTTTATAGCTAAGGCAGGGTACCTTGAGTAAAAACCCTGTTACTTGATCATGTATTGACTGCCTGAGGGAGTGGGGAGTCCCAGGTGCAAGGGGGCAAAGGGGAACAATCAGGACAACTATAGTAGCATAATCAATAAAATATAATTAAAAAAATAATAGCCTTTCTGGGTAGAGCAGTCTTGGTTGTAGGTCATTGTTTTTTCTGACTGAATATTCTGTGCCAATCTCTTGTGGCTTGCAATGTTTCTTTTGCCACAGGATACGAAGTTGGAAAGCCTGGTGTGGGGCTAGGATCCCTCACTCCTCAGGGGGACCTCTGCAGCCAAGATATCCTTCTCAATTTTTATCTGACACAAATGGGTGCCGTACCAGCTCCTTTGTGTCTCTGTCCCTCCTATAAGTTTCCCAGTGACTTGTTCTTTATATCCTTAGTTATAGGACTTCTCTTCAGCTAGATTTTAGGCAGTTCTGAATGATGATTGTTCTGTAGTTTCATGGTAATTTTAATGTGGTTGCGAGAGGTTGTGAGTACTGCATCTATGTATGCCGCCATGTTCCATGTTGACTGGAAGCCCTGGGACGGTTTAAACAGTTGTCACTCTCCCCCCCAGAGAGAGGGAGAGAAACCTAATCTCTCTAGTGTAAACCAGAAGAAAGGGCAGGTTTCTGTGTTCTTACCCTTTGGAATGTAAATACAGGTCTGCAGGGAAAGCTCAGATTGCTTACTGTCTTTTGGTTTACAATGCCTGGAATGCCTCAGTGTCTCATCCACTTCAGAAATCTAAACATACTCCTAGAAAGGTAAATCTCTCAGGAATTCTCTCAGTATTTACTAAATCATTTAACTTCTAGGGCTTGTCATCTCAGAGTCCAGTAAAATGTATTCAGAAAGCCCTAACCACCTAGAAACACGAACACACTTCCACATGGTAACGTCCTCAGTGGAACTCCTTTTCTCCCTTCCTGTGGGAACCCCACGTGGCCTAGCTGATAAGAATTTTTAACCAAATTTTTTTAACTTTTGCTTCTCCAAGTGCCTCAGGAATATTAGTGGGCAAGGATTTTTTTTTTATGTTAAATTATTGGATTGGGGACTTCTATAAAAAACAGGTAGTCTAATTTGTTTTTCATAACTTTATGATTTCTCATCAGACACGTTTTTCTATCTTGTGAGTGAAAACGTTCCAAGCGGAAGGAACAGGAAATACAAAACTCGATGAGTTGTTAGAATGCCAGTGTGGCTGGAGGGGGAGTAAGTATGGGCAGACGATGAGAAGGACATTACAGAGGTAGGGGGAGGGTAGGCAGGTCTTACAGAGCTTCACAGGTAAAGTTAGGACTTTGGGTTTTACTCCAAGTGATATGGAAACCTCTGCAGGGCTCGGAACAGAGGAGGGGCATGATCTGAATTTTTATTTAAATGGGCCATTTTCACTGTTGTATTAAGAATGTGTTATATAACTGGATACTTGTAGGGTTATCATGTTCAGTTCAAGATTTAATTAAATATTTCCTTCACTCTGGCCTCCCAGAGAGACGTAGACTTCTTTTAGAGTTCCCTGGAAACCAAATACTTAAGACAATCAACCCTGGCAGAATAGGCCACTAGTCTGCCCCATCAAATAACAACCACAAGCCTTATGCCCCACACTCTGGGGCACAGGCGCCTGTTCTCCTAACTGAAAAATGCCAATGTAGTGGAAGTGGTCTGATGGCCAAGTTTCTGCCATAACATAACTGCTATAGTTTGATCCTCTGTGATCATACCAAGGTAGGGACTGGTGCTTCCCTAATCGGGTAGCATAAAAGCCCTATAATGCAGTGGCTGGAGTTTAATGTGCAGCCCTGTTCCATCCTTGCTCATGATCTTAGAATGTAATGGGCAAAAGGGAACTCACACATATATTGTTATACATATTTTTTATTATACACATAATAAAATACACATATATTACTGCTCTTTTCACTATAAAATTCCATCAGTAAAATCTGTTCCTGAAGGCCTGGTGTCTTGATTGTTTGCTCCTGTTTTCAAGACAAGGGCCTGAAGGGTGGGATAGGGATGGAGTGTAAGTAAGATCAGGGAGACCCATAAGGTAGCTATTGAAGTTAGCCAAGCAAGAGATGATGGCTTCTTTCACCACAGTGGAGGGTAGAGGTGGTGATAAGCAATCCTGTTTGAGATATATTTCTAAGGAAGGTCTGCTAAAGTTTGCTGATGGATTGAATATGAGAGAAAGAGAGGAGTTATAAAAATATTATGGTGGTTATTTTGCCCAGCTGGAAAAACTGAGGTAGACAAGTGTGCACACTCAACGAATGTGTATTGAATGAAGTAATGAGGGAAAAGTGACTATAAGATTTTATAAGAATGATTATAAGCACAAGGTTTTGTACCATAAATATGTTTTTGATAACTAAACTATAAACTCCAGGGAGGCAGAGACTGTTTTGTTCTCCATTGTATACCTGGCAGCTAATATATGTATAACGCAGCCTAACTCTGTCTCTCTTTCTGCCTCTGCCTGTCTCCTTATGTATACATGATGTATATGTGTGTATATAATGTATTTTGAGTAAACGATGAATGCAGGAATGAAGAGATGGAATGAATGGTAAATGCTTTGCTTTTTAGGTGCCACAGAAACGTTTCAATGTACTGGCTGTACTGTCTTGGTGCCAACGTAATCTCTTCTTGGAATTGAGGGAGAATTACCCTTTGTACTTATGTTCTTACCACAGCATGATAACTCAAGGAGATTAATTTTTAGATATTCAGCAGAACAAATATTTTCTGATCAGAGGAACTTTATTGTGCAAATGCTGCAGAGAACTACAAGTTATCACTCAGTTTTTGTCTCCTCCTGTTAATAATTCTTTACTTTTTTTTAACAAAATTGCTTAGCATTTGCGAATACATTCACAATTGTACAAGGTGGGCAGGGTGGGCATTATTAATCATTATGGTAGCTAAGAAAGATCTGAGGTCAGAAGAATAAATATCTTGCCCCTGGTCACAGAAGTGGCAAGCTATGATGCCAGGATTTAACTGGATTCTACTGCTTATTCAGGGAAACAGTTCTGCTTCTTAACTAGGTGTAGCAGTGCTGGTTGCATCGGCATCTAAGACTGAGTACTTTGGACCAGCCCCAGAGTGCTGTAACACACTCAGGGTAGTGATATAGCAGAGGTCAGAGGTTTGAATTTTGCTCTACAAATTCTTTAATAAATTATTTTTCACTTCTCTAAATCTCAGTTTCCTTATCTGAAAAATAGGTACAAATCTAAAATCTCAAAAATGTATGGTGAGAATTGAATAACATAGTATATTAAATACATAGTACAGTGCTGGCCTTAATTACCGAGGTGAGAATTGTATCTCCTATTATGATTATGTGCTTTAAGCGCTCTTCCTTGTCACCCTTCCCTGGTGTATGGTATATTAACATACTGTGTATCCTCTGATGCTTTCTATTTCCATAAACATTATCTGTTAATAGCACTTCGAAAATCTGAGGGATGTAGAGGAAAAATACAGTATTGACTCTTTTTTCTCTGACTGAATTTTTATTTATTTATTTTACCAGTTTGCAGTTATTGGCTGATTAATTTAGTATGAGACACCTGTAACAAAGAATATATCTAATCGTAAGTGTTCCATAGATCATCTATTTTTTTTTATTCTGAGCTCTACAGCATGACCCACTCCAATTTTGCATATGGTGGACATATCTAACTTGATTTTTTTCCCCATTGGCTTTGGCGATACTGTCCATTTCTTAATTCAGTTCAAAAACAATTAGTGAGTCCTTACCATATTAATTAGGGTTTGCATTCCCTTGCAAATTGCAAAGACCTCAATATTGTGCTTGATGAAATTAGTTTTTTTTTTTCCTTTAAAACAAGAAGGCCAGAGGAAAGCAGGCCAAGACTGGTGCAGTGACTCCATTATTTCATCAGTTCCTCAGCTTCCTACCATCTTTCCATTCCACACTTAATAACATACGGTCTTTTCTTCATGCCTGTCATCTCATGATAACAAGGTACACGACTACTCCAGCCTCAAACACATTACAGGGTAGAAGTACAATAAATGAGGAAAAAATAATTGGCAGCATTATCTTTCCTTTTATCAGTTGTTCAGAACTGAGTCAGTCACATTCCTTGCTTGCCTGCAAGGCAGCCTAAGGAAGTGAGTGTTTTAGCAAAAATATCCAGAAAATGGATCTTCGGGAGCACTTGTCACACCCATGTTGCACTTAACACCGGGACAGTAAATATAAGGCTAAGTTGGCACCATTCATCCCTTTTCCACAGTCTGGTAAGGGAGAAAAACATGGAAGGAAAGTATTATGAAAAGCTGTGGTAATATTGATAAATTGATAATAATAGTTGAAATGTAGTGTGCTGGGAACACAGAGAAGGGGAGGGACTAACTCAAACTTTAATTTAATACAACTAGCAGTTGTTGAATAGTTCAAATACTGTTGGAGATGCAAAGAAGAAGAAAACACATTTCTTCATTTTGGGGAGTATATTACTTTTCTAGGGCTACCGTTAACAAAATACAAGCAGCCTGGGTGCTTCAAGCAGCAGAAATTAATTTTCTTGCAGTTCTAGAGGCTAGAAGTCCAAGATCAAGGTATGAGCAGCATTGGTCTGACAATGACCAGCAGCATTGAGCAGCATGGTCAGCCCCCTCCTTGGGCTGGCAATGGCCTTCTTCCTGTGTGTTCGCATGACCTCTGTTTTGTGCTCATGGAGAGAAAGAACAAGCTCATTGGTGTCTCTTCTTCTAAGGATACTACTCCTATTGGGTCAGGGCCCTACCCTTATGGCCTTGTTTAATCTTAATTATTTTTTTAGAGCCCCATCTCCAAATATAACCCTACTTGGGGGGTAAGGCTTCAACATCTGAATTTTGGGAGGATACAAATACACCTTTTTTAGACTGAGTATGGCTTGGAAAAAGCGAAGATAGTAGCGTTGTTGATGGTAAAAGTCAGGGAATATTCTCTCGGGTCTAGGTAAACACGATACAACCATTAAAACACGGCAGAGCCCCTCCCTTCTCTGCGCCGCCTTCCCATTCCCCCCAGGTGCTCAGGACTCCTCCCTCTCTCCCTCGCAGCGGTGCTGGGTGTGGACTGCAAGCGTGGCCGCAGACTTAGACTGCGGTATGATACACATCACCCAGAAAACTGCGGAGCTGTTTTTTACCCAATATCACGTTTTAATATCTCCTTTTTCCTTATAAAAACAAGTTTTTTCATAATTGTCAATACCCCAGGAAGAGGAGAAATATATGTTTTCCCCTTCAACTATATTCTTTTCTCTCTTCTGTTGAGTTTGGCAAGCATCCTGACACATTTAAATGGAGTATATAATAAAGTTGAGAAATGGCCTTAATATATATCTATTCTACAGCCTTTCTGTCTTTATATGTACTGGGTGTTCTAGTGTGTATAACTTTCATAGGAACCCGAGTTAAGCTAAAATAACTGCTGTTTCTGTATGGATAGGAATAGAAGAAAAATATATTTGGGTAGTTCTTTGAAAAATTACTCTTCATTTTCTAGTAGAGGCCAACAAATAAGTACCACTAAAAATTAAAACAGAGCAAAACAAAATACCAAAAACACAAAACAAATGAAACTATAAAATCCCAACTCCCCCACCCCCACCAGCATCACCAACAGCAAACCACACAAATAAACGTAAATTTAAACACAGCTGATCATGCTCTCAGTTTTGAGAAGCTGGAACGTAATTTGAAGATGCTGTAAAGAGCAGGGAACTGAGCTTCTCTTCAGGATCTTCTAATGGAGAACAATTATGAAGAAGCTGGAGCAGAGACAAGGCAAACTGATCAAAATATTAAAAAGTGAAGGATGCCTCCATAAAATAATTTAAAATACCTACAATTATTTGATTGAATAGCAATAATAATTTTAAATGCACAAGTGAGCTCAGAAGTAAGGGAAATATCTGATGGGCTAACAAAGAAGAATTGGAAATCAGAGTTGCAGGTGGCTGCCTGTATTACAGCTGTCCCTGAAGCCACTTGCTGATTTTGGTGATCCATTTCCAGTGACCTCAGCAGTGCAGGAGAGAAATCCCTGCACTCATACAAGTGGAAAGGTCTCACTGAGAACCCACATAATCCGACTTTAACTCTATGATTAATGTACGAGTAGAGCTGAAAAAATATTTATCTCCCTGTCAACTAAGAAAGATAACAAGGCAAATTGTATCTTGACCTTTTTGTGCACAGAACAATGCTCAACCAACTGAGCCGCCTGGACAGGACTCAAATGTTTAAGTAATGGGTGGATTCTCTAAGCATAAGAAAGGAACAAGATACAATGAAAAAAATAGGTGAGATGGGTTAAGAGACCCAAAAATACAAAACAGAAATTCTAAAGATGAAAATTTCAATAATTGAAATAAAGCAGTAAATTAAAGATTAATGAAAAAGAAGGTGGGCTTGCAGAAATTATCCCAAAGAGATATGAAAACCATGAAAGGGATGAACAGACATGGAGATAAGAATGAGAAGGTGGGACTTTTCTCATTGGAATTCCAAAAGAAGAGATAATAAAGTGGTAGAAGCAATTTGTAAGACCTGGATAAGAATTTTCCAGAACTTACGAAAACATAATTCTCTGTTTCAGGAAGCACAGAAAATCCCAACCAATGATTGAACATTGACTTTTTTCATCACTGCAGCATTTTTCAAACTATCAATGTGATCATGTAACAAATGAGGTTTTCTTATTTAGTAATAAAGAAACGTGTAATGTTTTGCAAAAAAGAAAAATGAATATTTTAGAGAAGAAAAAAGCAGGGAATTTAATGGATCAAGAATCCAATTTAGGAAGTTATAAAAAATAAACTCAAATAGAAAAGAAGGAAATAATAAAGTGGAAAAGGTATTGAAAGAGAAAAAGAAATAGAATAAACATAACAGCAAAGCAAACCAGCTTCTGGCCAGTTTGATGAGAGTGAGTGAGAGTTAGGAACATAATTAGGAATGAAAAATGGGAACTATTGTAACTGTATTAATGTTTGATAGGCCTTCAGGAAAAAAAAGAGAAGGCTTTTTTAATTTAAGTATAGAGGTTGGAGTGAACTTACAGTCCTGTTTCCTTGAAAGCAATAAAGTTAAGATTTGGAATATTGTGACTTCCAAACCCTTCCCTTATCTGAAGCTATTTGCCTGAGTCCTAAACAGGCTACTTATCTGTGTCAAAGTGACAGATTCTCCAGGAAAGTGTGGGATATTTCATTCTTACTGATATAATTTCAAAAGCAGTCTCTGATTATCTATGACTTTAGAGGACAGAGTTTCTCAGTGAATCAGAGTTTCTCAGTCATTCACAGAAAGGAAAGGCGTCGTCATGACACTTCACAGCTGCAGCGTGTCCTTGGGAGAACTGCCGCTTCCTGTTAGGTTTGCAGCTGGCTTCACCTGGGTCCGTTATCACAGCCTGATGGATGACAGGGCACAATTGCGGGCCCACAGCTTCTTTTCTTTTTGTTGTTGTTGTTGTTTTTATACTCTCTCACCTCAGGTCTGGTCTCAGGGCCTCTGCTCGCTACTTGAAGTTTCAAGAATTGAGGAAATTCCAGAATACTGACTATAGTGTTTTCAAAAAGAATAGTTTCCAGAAACTGGTAAACTTGCTGTTGTTCCTTCTCAGTATTCTAACTTCGAATAGAAATTCAATGATATTCTTTTCTCATAGGCTTTTTATTTTAGTTGGTAGATCTGGAAAATTATTCCTTATCCTTGTAACATGCTTCCAAGTGTCCAAATTGCTTTAATCTTGATGATCTCATTTGATTCTCACTATGAGCTGCTTAATTTTTATATTAGGAATCGAGTGAAGAAGTGCTAAGTAACTTGCTCAGGGTCATGTAGCAGACCCGTTTGTCTTTAGAGATGTGATTTGTTCATTGCTCCATGCTGCCTCCGAGTTTAAAGAATTCCTGGAATTATTAGACGTTTGGGAAAACATTTGCAAGGAAGGAGGTTGATAGACTAATTTAGTTTGGAAAGCGATTGCCTTTTCTGTTTCTTCGTTTCAAAATCATTCTTCTCCTTTCCCCATTTTTATTGATATACAACTGTAATTTCAGTTAAATTTCCAAAATGAAAATTCCCAAGGGTTCTATAATCCCTGGAATTTAACCATGTTCATAGTTTTGTTCGGCAACTTTTAAGAATCGAATTTTCACAGAAGTGTTTAGGGTAATGAGCGAGGTAACAGATATAAATAATGAAATATATATTAGTTTTCTAGGGTTGCTGTAACAAACAACACACACTGGGTAGCTTAAACAACAGAAATTAATTTTCTGGCAGATCTCGAGGCTGCAAGTCCAAGATCAAGGTGTTGGCGGGGTTGGATTCTTCTGAACTTCTCTCCTTGGGTTGCAGAGGACTGTTTTCTCTCTTTGTCCTCACTCAGTCCTTCCTCGGGGACTACCTGTGTCCTAATCTCCTCTTCTTATAAGGACACGAGTGGTATTGGATTAGGGCCCAGCCTACTGACATCCTTGAATGGAAATACCTCTTTATCTCCAAATACAGTCAGGTTTTGAGGTACTGGGAGCTAGGACTTAAAAATACGAATTTGAGGGTGATAAAAGTCAGCCCATAACAAACATATTATTCATCATTGTATTTCTGGAGTCTATCATAGTTTTTAGAGCTCTGTATTTATTGAATGAAAAAAATGGAAGTTAAACAATGAGGATGGGGGAAGTTTGGAGACTTAAAATGAGAGTTTGTAGGATTACTTAGGCAACTAGTGAATTGGGTGACAGATTAGAACTTCTATGTGACATGAGGAGAAAAAGCATGAAATAATAATGTTTTGATTAGTGTATGGTTATAAAATTTCCAGTGTTTCTTTGGAGGCAAGGGCATAGTAAAGATAGTTTTGATAGTAGCCAAGATATAGTCCTTTAGTGGGACTTTTCCCTGAAAGGGTTGCTAGTTTAAGATGGCCTTCAAACTTTTGGGATAACCATTTCTGACTTCAATCCTTTACTTTCATTTTACCTAATCAATATGTAGTCAAAATTGCAGTCATTTTATTTAGCCAAGTCAAGTTGCCTGAAAATGAAAACAAAGGGACACATTTCTCATATGAAGTTAAATTTATTTATTCAATTTAATTTGATATTTATTGTATTTTTTCCATTACCATTTAGTCCCCTTATTCCCCCTAGCCCTCCCCCCAGCAATCACCACACTGTTGTCCATGTCCATGAGTCCTTTCCCCTTTTTGACTCAATCCCTCTATTCCCTCACCATCCCCCCATGCTCACGGATGGAGAGCAGGATATTTATTTATTTTTAATCCTCACCCAAGCATATGTTTATTGATTTTGGAGAGAGAGAAAGGGGAAGAAGTAGGAGAGAGAGGGAGAGGGAGAGAAAGAAAGAGAGAGAAACATTGATCAGTTGTCTCCTATAGGGGCCCTAACTGGGGATTGAACCTGCAACCTAGGTATGTTCCTTGATTGGGAATCAAACCCATAAACTTTTGGTGTATGGGACAATGCTCCTACCAACTGAGCCACTCAGCCAGGGCTAAATAGTTAAATTTTGAGGCCAATTTAGTTACACATAAAAGATTAAGTGGAACAGCTACCTACTGATAATTATACTACAATTTGACTTTTTATAAAATTAATGCGCATTCTGTTGTGTTTTTCTTCTTTCTAAATAATGTAAAATTGTCATGATTTATTAGACTAAAATAGTGATTTTCAACCATGGGCCACAGGAATTTTTAAAACATGCCATAGCTGGCTCTGGCTGGTGTGGCTCAGTCCATAGGAGCCTTGACAGTAGACTGAAAGTTGCAGGTTCAATTCCTGGTTGAGGCGCATATGAGAAGGCAACCAGTCGATGTTTCTCAATCAAATTGATGTTTCCTTCTCTCTCTCTCTCTCTTCTTCTCTCTTTCTCTCTCCCTCCCTCCCTTCCTCTCTCTCTAAAAGCAATGAAAAAAAAATGCCCTTGGACAAGGATTAAAAAAACAAACAAACAAATATGCCATACCTGACTGTTTAGTCAGGGGCACTGACCTGTTTTTCCTTAGATTGTCAAATAAAAAAATGACAACAGCCAGCACAACAACAGCCACCTGGTGTGAATGAATCAAAATTACATCTATTTTTTTCTGTCAGATCAGCAATACTATATTTTTTTGTTGTGCCACAGGATTTTAGTAATTAGGTGTGTGCCTGAGGTAAAAAGGTTGAAAATCACTAGAGTAAAAGGTTTTGTTAAAATGGCAGAAACCCTTCTAAAAAGGTTTCATTTAAAAATAAATTTATATTTATTTAAAAAAACAATATATATTTAGGACAATGAAAATACCTGACCAAATCCATAGGGTTACAACACCAAGGGCAAATAGTATGGACTTGGGGAGATTATGGTGTGTCAATGTAGGTTCTGAATTGTAACAAATGTACGACTCTGGTGGATGATCTTGATAATGAGTAAGTTATGCATATGAGGGGTAAGGGGTAAATGGGAAGTTCCTATACCTACCTTTCCCTCAATTTTGCTATGAACCTTAAACTGTTCTTAAAAAAATAAATTCTGAATTAAAAAAAATACACCCCCCCAAATGGAGGTGCCATTGAGTACTATCTTTTCTGAGATGGCGCCAATTAGGACACAGTGGTTGTAGCATGGGCGCTTGAGTGAGACCCACCGGGACTGGCACCGCCGTTGGATCACTCCTGCTGTATGATTCGGCCGCGTTATTTAAGCCTGATGGAATTGTAGGGTGTGAAAACCAGCATTCTCCCTCACAGAGTTGGAGTGAGGATGAAATGCGATGCTCAAAAGTACCTAGAACACTTAATAAAGTTTACTAAATAACAGGAAGCTATTATTATAACTTACTTAAGAAATTAATTTTCATGAGGATCTTAAAGCCCTATATCTTTTTTATCTCATAAGAATTAACTTTTTAAAGACTATGAGCAACATTTTGTAGTTTTAAAATAAAATTCAACTAATTTCCTTTAGGAACATATAACAAAACAGTATCCTTCAAAGTTTACCATTAGCACTATTATTTCATGTGCAGATTAATAGATCTTATTTTGGATTTGATCTGTCAGCATGACGGGAGTAGACTATGCATTTTGTGGGGGTGTGCTCACTCTTTCAGACTTGAAATACCTTAAGGAGTTGAAAGATCTTTAAATATTCTCAAACATTTTGTCTTTAATGTGTCTCACTTTAAAGTAACTTGAAACACTATAGCAGCATTTTATTTTTCCAACTGATACATTCAGACTATGATGGTTTGTAAGATAAATTTATTCTTTTACTTAAAGCGACAATTTTCAACCTTTTTCATTTCCTGGCACACAAAAATTAATTACTAAAATTCTGCAGCACACCAAAAATATAGTATATTTTTTGCTGTTATGACAAAAAATAAGTATAATTTTGATTCAATCACAGCGGATGGCTATTGTTGCGTTGGCTGTTGTCATATTTTCATTTGACAATGTAAGAAGAAGAGGTCAGTGCCTCTGACTAAACAATCAGGCAGTACATATTTCAAAAATTCTTGAGGAATACCAGTTGAAAATTGCTGTTGCAAGGGATGGGTTTTAGAAGACATCTGTGTCTTTGGGCAAATTGTTTAATATCTCTGTGCTCATTTGTAGGATAGATACAGTGTAGTCATTACATAGAAACTTTCCAGATACTGAATTTCTGAAGAGCATGCTATTTAATATATACTAGGTACAGAGTTTGCTGGGGAAATTTGTACGGGTTGGTCCACCACTGTTTTAGTGCACATTGGTTCCCTGGTTTTGTCTTGTTTTATCAGTTCTTTTTCTTTGCTTATTTTATTTTTGAAGTCTCAGGGTGCCCACTTGGGCTATAGGGAGGCTGAGTCACCTGGGTGATTTGATGTTTTGCTAAAAACTCTGCAGGAGACGTGATGCACAAGTGGGTGCATTGTCGTGATGAAGCTGCCAATCAACAGCTATCTGTAGCCGCAGACATCTGAATCATCTGAATAGTTCCTGTGGAGGAATGTTCAAGCTTAATGCAGAATTTGATGCAGATTCATTGCTTTACCTGCTCAGTTATTTTGTATGTGACGGCCACACAGTACACGTCCTCACTAAACGGTGACTACCACCCCCACTGACTACTACAGTGAGGTTATTGTTCACACATGAACATTCCAGTCCACTGTCCTTGGCTGCCAGGTTACATCGATATTGTGCAAACCATTTTCGTTGTATTAACAATGGCTGGACTTTTTCTAGACAGACCTTGTCATATTCATGATGATCAAGGTCTATTTTAGGTACAGTGAACGATATACACACAAAATTTCTCCAAGAACTTACATTGTAATGGGTAAAAGGGGCAATAAAACAAATAACTAAAATACATAAAATATCCTATGATGATAAACACTACAGAGACTAGAGCAGCAAGGGGAGGGGCGTGCTAGGATGAGAAGAGAATTACAGTTTAAAGTAGGATGGTTTGGGAAGATCTCACTACAAGGGTAACCTTTGAGCAAAGACCTAGAGAGGAGGCAGTGAGCTAGTGAATGTCTGGGAGAAGAGTATCCCAACCAAAGAGACTAGGAAATATAAAAGCCTAAGGTTGGTGAGTTACTTTGAGTTACCTCTTTAGCCAATAAATTTGTATTTCAAAAGTGGCTCAGGAGCGAGCACTGAGTTAGAGATTATGGCTTTTTATTGGAGCAGGCACCTTCAGCCTCCCGCTCCTCTGTTTTGCTTTTTGTGAACTTGGGATGTTAACAGCACCCTGACTGGCTGCCCTTCTCTTTGGCCCTGTGAATACCGTGCTCTGTGTCGAGCCCCTGGCTGCTTCCCTGACAGTGCCGCTCCTTACGTAACCGTGGCCTGGGCTTCTGGAGGTTGAATGCTTCCACTTTCCCAACTCTGTCATCATCTCTTGTTCTATTATCTTAGGCCACTACTGAGTTTCTTTGTGATACTGGTACCCCTTATTAGAACCCTCCTGGTGGCCTTGGTGAATGATGTGTCCTCTGGACCTTTATTTAGAGCATAATCCTGAATTCTCTGGCCTTTTGAAATATAGCCATTCCAGCACGTGGATTTCCCCTAAGCCCTTTGTTCCTGCCTCTGCTGTCTTGCAGGGGAGCACAGGCATGTCCTACTGAGGGCTACTGCTGTTTTTCTCAGGCTTCTAAGCACCAGTGCTACAAAAAGCTTGCCCCATCCCTGGAGGTGAGTCCTGGTTAAGACATTAAATTCTGTGTCTGAGCGTCTCCAAGTCTTTGAGTCAATGAATCCTTGCTTACCTGCTATGACATTCCAGCCCCCTTATCAAGTGCCCTCAACATAGAATCCATGTGTGCATCCTTGGTTTCTGTTAGTATATGCCAGGGAGTTCTTACAGTTCTTTGGTTGTGTAGTCTCTTTCCTTGTTATCAGGCTCCGCAAGTTGTCAACTGAGTTATGCTAGGGTATAACCCTAATTACTGGCCTGACAGCACGCAAAGGAGGTGGGGGAGGAGGGCATTCTTGCCTTCTGGAGGAGAAACTTCATCCATATTCTGCTGGCCGCAATTCGGTCATCTGGCTGCCTCTAACTCCAAAGGAAGCTTGGTGTCAGAATCTAACTTGCTAATGAAATCTGTGTTTGGAGGTAGCAGAGGTAACAGGTTGGATGAGCATGTTTCCAAAATATCTCTGGTGCTTAAAAAGCCATGTTATCCTGGAAAGAAATAGATTTTTCATCTCTTGACACACTGGCTTTTAGGCATTGACTGGTTGCACTGGGGTTCATTTTCTTCTTGTGTAGCTATAGCTGCAAATGTTTGGTCAGACACGCTTCCTGCCAGTACTTGCACTCCTACTCCTCTTCACTGGGTTTCGGTATTTTTTTCCAGTTCATATTTTTAGATTGTTTACGTTGTTTCATATGTTTTAATTGTGTTTAATGATGTTTCATTACACATTTTGGTGCTTCTGTAAGATTTTTCTGCATTGATAAGTTTTAAATAGGGCTAAAAAATGTTTCCACTTTAGAAGCAAATTGAGGTAGAAGGTGAATGGAAATAGAACCATTGAGCATAAGGTGAATATTGTGTAATGGGAGATGTGTTTTTGAAAGATTGCTTCTCAGTCAAATCACATTTTGCCAATTGGTGGATATTTAAAACTTGGAGATTTGATACAATGATTCAAAAAACAGCCCTGGCTGGTGTAGCTCAGTGGATTGAGCGCGGGCTGCGAACCAAATGGTCGCTGGTTTGAAATTATATCTAATAAATATGCCCTTGAGAAAATCAGGGCATACTATGTTGTCCTTCCAATGATCTGCACACAGAAGAACAGCTCAGTGAAAGATGAAACAAAGAGAATTAATTAGTTATGGACATATCCTTTCAAAATGCATTAAGGCATAATTTAGCAGGTAACGAGCCTCATCTCTTATCACCAGTCATTTCAGAAAAATCATGCCTCACTTGCAGAATTTTTGCTTGCTATTCTAATCATTTGGCATTTAAGTACGGTTTATATCACCAATGAGATTTCATATGAAGGGGAGCAATATTTCAATTTTGATTTCGCACATGAAGAAACAGAGATATTGACTGTGGAGCACATTTAAGGCTCACATAAGTCTGGATTAGAATTCTAATTGATTTCTTCTAACTTTTAGGCCTAATATCATAGAAAAATTTTAATCACAGAATATTAAAGTTGAAAGTGATTTTTAAAAGGGTCTGCCTTTTATAACTGAGGAAAATGAGGCTCAGAGAGACTAAGTAACTTGACTATTGCATAGCTAATTCTCTCATTTAACACCTGGGAATGTTCTGTGTCCTATGTAACAAGCACTATGGTCTGGTTATTGTGTTAAATTTTGAATGAATGACAGTGAATTCTGCTCTCAAGAGACTCATAGTCTGATGAAGGAGGTTGACATCTTAAGGGGTAGTCAGAAAAATTGCTCTAGTTGATTAAAAAAAAGCAATCAATAGTGAATTTTAAGCAGGGGAATTTTCTGATCCAATTTGTATTTTATAAGTATTTATGGACAGTATTATGAAGTTTTTTTCCATTTTGCTTTTCTCTGTTAATAATATTTAAGGTCTTTTTCTTCCCTATGGTAAAACTTTCCTGGTACCACCAGTTTATATTATTTGCTTTTATTGTATGCTGTCCTATTACTGTATACGCCTAACAACCTGTCCAAAAAAAAACCTCTTGATTTCTCTTTTGCTGTATATCACTGACCTTTTCTTACTTCTTTCTAACTTTCTCATCTCAGTTAATGACACCTGGGTACAGCCAGGATTCTCGTGCTAAAGTCTGACGAATCACCTTTAATTCCTCATTCTCCTTACCCCCACGTCCACTCTGTCATCAAGTTTCATATACTGTACCTTTAAATATACCTTGAATACATTTACATTTCTTGCATATTCCATTGCTACTACTGTTGTTCCAAGCCACCATTGTCTCTTGCTTGGATTGCTTTCATAGTTGCCCTAATTAATGGTCTACCTATTTCTACTTTTGCTCCTCAAATCCATTTTCATACAGCAGCTAGAAATCTCCTTTAAAAATGTAAATTTGATCATCTCATTTTCTTGTTTTAAACTTTCCAGTGGGCTTCCACTGCACTTATGATAAAATCCAAATCTTTTCCCACATTCTGCAAACCTCTACGTGACGTATTCTTTACTGAGACTTTTGACTTTGTATCCTAATACTTTCTTCCTTAGTCAGTGTGCTTCAGCTTGTCCCTGTTGGATGGCTTTAGCGCCGATTCTCCTGGGTACGATATTCTGCCTCTGGAGATTTTCCATGACTGGTTCCTTCTAGTTACTCTGGTCTTTGCTCAAATCAGAAAAGCCTTCTCCAATTGCCTACGCTATGTAGGCTCCCTCTCATCTCCTACTCATTCTTTCTTATATCATTATATATTATGTTTTTAATAGTACCTACCACTATTTGAAATTATCCTGTTTTTAATGTAAATTATTTTTCCTGAGATCATGATTCTTGTCTGTCATTCACTGCTATATACTTAGTGACAGAGACTAGGGTAGAATGCATTATGCAAAGTTTGTTGCAAATTCTGCTTTCTCCGTGATGCCTATTCTGATCCTCCTCCAACCAGATATCAATTTTTTAATCTTTTTAAAAGTATATTATATTGACTATGCTGTTACAGTTGTCCCATTTTTCTCCCTTTGCTCCCCACTGCCTGGTACCTCCATTCTTTTCAACAAGCTGCCTCTTAGTTCATGTCCGTGGGTCATGTATATAAGTTATTTGGCTCCTGCATTTCCTATTGTTTTTAACATCCCTCCGTGTATTTCGTACCTGCCAATCATGCTTCTTAATCCCTGTACTTTCCCCCTCATTCTTCCCCTTCCTGCTGATGACCCTCCACATGATCTCTTTTTCTATGATTCTGTTCCTGTTCTAGTTGTTTGCTTAGTTTGTTTTTGTTTTTGTTCTTTTAGGTTCAGTTGTTCGTAGTTGTGAGTTTGTTGTCATTTTACTGTTCATAGTTTTGATCTTCTTTTTTTTTTT
>PVJI01021393.1:0-27153 GCA_004026765.1 Micronycteris hirsuta
TCTGGAAACAAACATTCCATAATTCTTTACCTGGCAAACTATTTGATGGTTAGAAAATTTAGGGCCTTTCTCCTTTAGAGTAGAAAGTTTCCCTAAATATTGCAGCAAAATGCAATTTTTTAATTGTTAAAAAGGCTCATATGTATTGAATAATTTGATTATTTTCAACTAAACTCTCAAGAAATTTATCGATGTAAAGCTACATGTGCTTATATTTTTATTTTCCTCTTCATATTTAAAATGAAATTTAAATATCAGAAACATCCATTATACTTCTCATGTTGAAGTGGAATTAAGATGTGAGCAACAGAAATGATATAATTGTCTAAAAATATGGGCAGATAACTATGGCTTAGCATGTTAGTCTCTGACATAAGGTACAGGTCATAACAAAACAATTAGAAAAAGGCAGAGGAAACAGATGAGGAAGAAGAAAACTTAAGAAAAAAAAAGAAATACATTAACCATGAAACAAGAACAGGGTACTATAAAAATGCGCATACCGAGAACACAAAAGAGCAGTTACAAATTAACAATTTCATGAGAGAAAAAACATATTAATAGAGTTGAAAGGTGAAATTGAGAAAATCTCCTAAAAAGTAAAACCAAAATGTCAGCTCCTGGGGTGGATGGGTTGGGGGAGTGGAGGGTTTGATAAAAGAAGAAGAAGAAGAAGGAGAAGAAGAAGAAGGAGAAGAGGAAGAAGAGGAAGAAGAAAAAGGGAAAGAACTCATGGACCCGGACAGCATTGTAGTAATTGTGAGTGGCAGGAGGGCGGATGGAGGGTGTAGGAGGGATAAATGGTGATGGGGAAAAAAACGTACAGGCCAGTCCAGTAGGTCCAGTGTCTGAAGAATAGGAACTCTATGGAAAATAGAAAAAACAAGGAAGTAAAAGATTAATTATTTTTTAGAATAAACCAAGAGATTTTTTCTTCATATTTCAGTGATTTCCCAGGTGGAAAGCAGCCTCATACCAAAGCATACTGTCACAAAATTTCATAACTGTGGGGACAAAGGGAAAATATTGTATATAATCCCAGAGAGAAGGAAAAAAAATAGGCCTCCTAAAAGTGGTCAGCATAACTTTGGACTTTTCAAGAGTAACGCTCTTCATGTTGTGCTGCCCACACCAGAGGGAGTGGGAGGAAAGTGAAGGTGATGTGGGTGTGGGAGGATGAGAAGCCTGGGAAGAAAGGCACTTTTACACCCCACATCTGGGCATTTTCTGAAACTGCAAGGATAAGTAAGGTGCTTTTAAAACAATACTTGTCTGAGAGGTACAACATTTTTAACTCACAACATTGTATTTCTTTTTGTTTGGACACTTTGTTTTTGGTTTATTTAGTATAGCCCAAGACTATTTCCTTTCTTTTACTTAGATGAAATAATTACAGCTTTTCCCCTTCTGAACAATAGCAAATCAAGAGACCTGAAAAGCTTGTGTTTTTCTGTGTATTTTGTTTTTTAGCATTTCTAAAAAGTATGAAACTAACTGCTACTTTCCTGGTGGTAGCCAATATTTGTAATTTTATCACAACTTTACTGAAGTTGGACTTGTTTTCTATTCCACAGTCACATTTGAAGAAGGAATGTGTCTGAAGACACTAATTGGCATTGCTGTGTGTGACAGTTACGGAAACGTGCAATGCTGTCCTTTGTGGCAGATGAAGGGAGAGAGCTTGCCTTGTTTCACCAGTGTTCAGCACACGCCTTTGTGAGACATCCTTCTCTGGCATACATGGGCCCACCTCCAACTCAACACACCTAAGACTAGACTCACCTTGCCCTTCTAACATTTTTTAGATGATTTATTTTTTTAGTTTTTCTTCTATACTTCTGACACTGAAACTTAAAACAAATACTATCTTACTGAAAGCCTTAACCTTTTGTACTTATATTATTTACAGTTACTAGTGATGCAGTCGGACACACTGTCCCCCAATTTTTCTTACTCCATCCTCTCATATGTATCTCTGACAGGTTGATCTTTCTAAAACATGTAGTTTTATAGCCTCCACCTCTTTACCAAATTGATAAAAAGCCTTTGCCTTACATTAAAGTCCTCCCTATATTCTTCCAACCTCACCTGTCTAACAGCATCCTAGATTTTTTTCTGGGGTACTTAGCCTATCCTGCTTTCCTAAATGTATTTAGATTTTCATAGTCAAGTGACTGCTTATACCATTTCTATCTCCTTGTGTAACTTCAAATTACGTCAATTACAATCTTAGATTTTCTAAGTGGAAACAGCATCTCCTCCACGAAGCCCTCTATGATCAGACACAAATAACTTCCAATCCTTTGACTCTTACCATATACAAGCCAGAGTCTGTGTGAAAGGTACAGGTAGCCTTGCCTGTATTTGTTAGTTTGCAGATACCTACTTAGCCCAAGTGTAGAGCACTCAGTTGACCCGCAATGTTAATGTCTTCTACCTGAAGATATAGTGTTATTGATATCTAACATCTTCATAATACTTATAGTACTCATGACAAGTGCTCAGTAAGTATTTGTCAAATAAAGAGTTAGATGAAATTATAACTTGGAACCTGTTTATTTTGGTGTAAGAAGTGGTGCTATCCTAAGAACTAAAATCTTCCCCTGAAAGGTATGCATTTCTATAGTAACCTCTGAAAACCCTGTACTCACAACACATGAACTTAACCTTTTGCTTAGAGATGTTATTTTGGGCAAGAAGTATGGAGATTTCATGAGATCCAAGAGGTCTTTCTGAAGAGCATTCTATGAACCCCCTGAAAAAGTTATCCTAGCAAAACTTCCCACACCAATTAAACATGCTAAAAATGGCTTACATGGAGATTAACTTCTGAATTTAAGAGTAAGTTGACTTCCTCCCTTTATTTAAAATAAGTTATTTCTCACTGGATTAGAAGGCCAAGTAGGGTCAGAAAATTGAATTCACTAGAGGCTGTGCATAAAGAAAGGTATGTGACAGCAGCATCTATTCTCTAAAAGCTTAAATTCAATCCAGTGATAGTCACTTAAAAAAAACTAAAATGAATATTTGGAAGAGAAATAAAGGGCAGGAATAAGTTCTCAAGCATAGGGAATAAATAATGATGATTTTATGACAGATGTTTCTCTTATTTAATATTTACATTTCATTAGCGATTATATTAAAATGTTCTTTTTAATTTTTTTGTTTGTTTATTCTACAAGTACTGAGTACTAAGGGAAAGAAGGTGTCCTTCAGCAATTGTTATTTATCAATCAGTTTGAAGCTTTTTGTTATATTCTGTGCCTGGTGAGAATGATTTCTCTCTAGAAGCTTGATTCTGCAAACATGATTCAGGAGAGTGGAGTCTTTGGGGCTCCTGTGCTGGGACACCCCATTCTACTTCTGTTCCCTAAGGCCCAAATCTCCGAGGCCCGAGACCCACATAGAACTCAAGAGACCCTGTGCTACTTCAGGTCCCGTCCATTAGACGCTCAGGGAGAGAAGTCAGCAAAGGGTCGAGATTTAAAGTCCTTCCATTTCGGCTTCCATGGGTCTGCTGACTAAAATCTTATTTATGGGAGTTGTGGTGGGGAAATGCAGACAACTGTATAACTGAACAACAATAAAATAATTTAAAAAATAAAAAAATAAAATCGTATTTATTATGCAAAAGAATTTAACCATTTTAACATTTCTTCTTTTTATAAAAAAATCTTTTATATACCTTAGATTTCTGATAATTCCAATTATCTAGATCTTCAGCCTTAGAGATGGTTGCTACTCCGTGCTCTTCTTTCTTCTCAATCCCGTGAAATCCCTTCACAATTGGTAAATGGTGAAACTGGGATTTGAACCCAAGATTACTGACACTAAGCATAAAGTCTTAATTACTTTTTTGCTCAAAACTAACTTTGCAGCTTAAACATCATCATCATCATCATTGCTGATATTGATTGAGTGTCTACTATGTGCCAGACACTGGGTTAAGATTCTTTATATCTGTTGTGCTAAATTTCAAAATAGTGTTATTCCATTTCATGGATGAAATTTTATGCTGTGACATGGCCCAGATAAGAATGTAACAATTTGTCACTTGCATTTTTGCACATGGGACATCACATTTATCATAAGTAGACGTAGTTTTTGGACATGTTTTTAAGGTCCTTTAAAGTAGAACAAAGTCAAATGTTACCGTCAGTAGAGCAGATGATAAAAATAAGTAAATCAGATGTTAAGATGATGAAGACTGGTGAGGTTTTTGAAAAGTTGAGAGTGTGTGCCCTACAGGCCGATTCAGACTTCATGTGTAATGATGTTGTGCAGGAACATATACACACAAGCACACACATGTAGAAGTCACCTGTTTGCAGCCCTTTAAATGGCCACTTTTTTTCTGTTGTAAGTAAAAGTTTTTAGGTATAAAAGATAGATCAAGAAGGTTAAGAAAACAAAACAACTCATCAACACTGAAAGCAGCATGGTGATTGCCAGGGGGAGGGGGTGGGGGAGGTAGGAGAGGTTAATGAGGGGACAAATGGTGACAGAAGGAGACTTGACTTGGGGTGGTGAACACACAATACAATATGCAGGTGATGTGTTACCTGCATATTGTAGTGTGCAGAATACAAAATGGTAGGGGCACAATGTGCCCCTGAGATCTACATAATTTTATTAAGCAATATCACCCCATTAAATGCAATTAAAGATAAAAATACAATAAAAATTGAAAAGAAATATATAATTCTATTTTGGGAATGAGTGTGAAGTAATTGGTTTGTGTGAATTCATGTTTACACCCTTAAATCTAGTCTGATGAGTGTGTGATGATCACTTAAGGAGTTACTGGTTTGGCTGAATTGTTTCACTTAAGCGGTAATGATACTTTAGTACTTCCTCAGAAAAGAAAAATAGATCATGAATTCCTCTCTTCTTTTATCAGATGATTATAATTAACAGCCTGAGAGCGCAATGGCTACTTCTACATCAGAGGACTGACCAGAGGTCAAGTGTGGCATCATTCCCTGTTGTGAGAGCAGTTGGCAGGCCAGACAGCGTGCTCTGGCCTCACTGTGGAAAGCTGGACACCGCTCCTTCGCCACGTGGCTTTTCAGTGTTGGAAGATGGGATGTCATTGTTTCACAGTCTCAGTTTGGAAAATTCAGACATTAAGGGTTAATCTACATTTTAAAATAGTTGTCTTTGGAGGAAGTTATGGTATAAATGAGAAACCTGTGTGGAGTTCTGGGTTCTCTCTTTATGTTAGCTTTGGCAGGGCCAAGCGCCTGTTTTGATGATAAAGCCAGCATTTGAAACCTGCATTTTATATCGCAGGAAAACTAAACAAATTTAAAACACTCCACATTTGCCTTTTGACACCCCGCAACCAGTAGATGAACTTTAATTTCTGGGCTGCCTCCCAGTGATTAATGCCGTTGCATTTATGATGTGAGAAGAATGAGCAGTGTGCTACAGTTGGTCTTCTGTCCGTTTCTGAAGAGCGCCCGCGCCAGGGTTTTGATGTACACTCGTGTTCTGGCACCAGGCTTTACGCTTCTCACCCAGCTCAGAGCCAGCTCACAGATCCTGTTCGGCACAGTAACTCCAGACATGCAGCCCGAGTTTGAAGGTGGCCTTCCAAAATGTGGCAGGCACAGTCATTCTCTTCCAATTGGGAGCCCATTGTGTGGGGCTGGGACCTCTCTCAGCTGCCTTCAAAGCAGTCTTGGGAAAGCGGCGTGTGTTAGTTACTGAGCGAAGCAATCTCCGTAAAGGTGAGGCTTGGCACTACAGGGCTGCTTTACAAATGTTTTCTGTTGCCTATACTTGCTTCTAAGAGGAAACCATTATATATCTCTTTTCCCACTTTTATTAGTTATTGCGTACTCTACTCTCTTGGAGGAAACAGCATGGGAGTAAATACCTTTGGGGCCTTCCTCGGTTCCTGCATCCGTCATGGAGGGGAGTGACGGCTCGCTAAGCCAGGTGCGGTTGCTGTTAGTGCCGCCCACCATATCTTTTTGGTTCTCCCCATTTGAAGGCATGTGGTAGGATTGCATTTCCTGCCTCCTCTGTGGCCAGGTAACTTGCTTTGGTCAATAAAAATTGAGCAGAGGTGATGAATTACTTTGCACTGTAAATATGAGAAGCCAGTGTATGATTTACCACTTTCTTCCTCCTGAACTGCAGTGACTGAAGAAGCACAGGTTGAGAGGAGGCCTCTATTAGCCTGGGCCCCAGAGTGACTGAGATAAATAGAGAACCCCTGCTTACCCCTGTAGACTTGTAACATGAGCAAGAAATACACGTTGGTGTGTTAGCCACTGAGATTTGGGGATTGCTTATTACTGCATCGTAACCTAGCCCATGATGACTGATGGGTGTTGTTAACTGGGAAGCAGAGCTACTGCACTGAAATTCAAATAGAGCAGAGCCCGGTCCATCTCTTTCCTGTCTCACTGTCTTTCAGCGAGTTTCTTCCGTGTGAATAAGAGACAATCAGAGACTTGCTTTAGCAGGTTGACCCTCTTTCAACTTTTCTCCCCGTGACAGGCTACAAACACAGAAATATAATCCAGAAAGGGGCTAGGAGAACATACTGTGTCCTCCAAATAGCTTCACTGCTAATAATTTTACTATATTTTGATACCTACTTAGTTCCTGTCCATTTCTTCTCACATTGGTTAGGAAGTCATAAGAAGGAGAAATGATGATGACTGTTTTGCCAAACCTCTAAACTTGTAGAATTATGATATTTATACAGCCCACCACTTAGTCACATCTGTAGATACCAGATGTAGACATACAATTTTTGTTATCTTTTGAAAGTCCTGAAGTGGTAGTAGCCTAGCTGTTTACAGGTGTCACAGGCAGGGCTCTAACATGGCCCTGGGTTTTCCAGACTACCATGTTCAGGCCTTGTATTTGCTTCCTGTTGGTGTATAAATGAAAATAGCATTTGTGTGTAAATGAAATACCACTTCCATAGTTAAGTTACATTTCATGGCACAGGTCAAAGAGATGTCACCATAGTAATTAAGGTCCCTAGTCAGTTGAGTTTGAGTTAATCACAAGGGAAATTATTTTGGTTGTGCCTAACTTAATCAGGAGCGATTTTAAGAGTTTATAGGTCATAGATATAAGTTAGAGTCATTTTCCTCCCGGCTCTAAGGGAGCAAATAGCCAGGAGGTGAATGGCCAAAGGAGGTAGCCACATGACAAGGGACTGAGACTGGCTTATTATGGCTCACAGTGGTTCCTGGCTGGCATCTAACCATAAAATAGAAAACTAAGTCAGAAACAACTTCTGGCCCCGGTTGGCATGGCTCAGTTAGTTGGAGCATTGCCCTATAAACTGAAAGGGCGTGGGTTTGATTCCTGGTCAGGGCATATGCCTAGGTTGCAGCGGGTACATATACAAGAGGCAACTGATTGATGTTCCTCTCCATCTCTCTCTCTCTCCATCCCTCTCTCTCTAAAGACCTCTAGTGAGGATAAAATATAATAATAATAAAGAAAAAACAAATTCTGCCAAACACCTAAGGGAAGAGATCTTTCCCTAACTGATTTTCCAGATGAGAACATTGGCAGCCCACATCTTGATTTAAGCCTTGAAAAGACCATCCGTAAAGGATCCAGCAAAATGTGCCAGACTCCTGACCCATGGAAACTGTTAGATATTAAATTATTTCACTAAATTTGTGGCAATTTATTATGCAGCAACAGAAAATTAATACAAAAGTAATCTGACCTTTTTTCCTTGAAATATCCAGCATGCCCTGCTATCTCCTTAGCTTCCTGAAATCAGTTTTAACTCTCTTATAGAGCAATGAGATTGGAAGAGGTTCTCAGAGTGGCTCAATGAGGCCCTTGATGTCCTCAGTGCATCCCCAATCAAATCACGGCAAGCAGCCACGACAGAGCCTCATAGCCTCTTGTCACTTCTGGCTACATGGTGTACACCTTCTCTATACCAGCGATGCCCTCGTCCTTGGACTGAAGTCATTCACTAATAGTCATAAAAACCTGGGAAAGCACTATGATGATTTTGGGATACAGGCATCTGTGGTGTATCTCAAAACCCAAAAAGGATGGGCCCCTTTTGAACACAGTCTAGAAGGGAACTGTGATTGATACAGAAACATCCATTTGACTGGTGAGAAAGTACTTGGTCTTTCAAGGTATATTTTAACATTAGAATGTATACTTTCATAACACGCAGCTTACTCTGACAGAAATGAGCCTCATTTTGAAGAGGAGAGACGTTTGCTTGTTTGTTTTACTCATTTTGGCACCATATTTTTGAAGTTGATAACTAGAGAAGAAACAACATTTTTCATAAAAGCACTATTTGAGGTAAATAATTTTTATGCTTACCAATTTAACCATGCAGCATGGGGTTTAGCTGCTTGTCACTTTGATACATGACCCAAAGATTTGTTTTTGAAGGAAACAGGTTTTTATTACCAGGGTTCCAATTTTGGGAAGGATGAGAGCACTCCTGCTTGGTGCCCCTGTCTCCCACAAGACCCAGAACTTCTCTTGCTCCCCCCAAAATTACAAGCCAAAACCACACCCAGAAGTTCCCCATTTCCTGATCTGTCCTGTTTGGAGCTTAAGCCAGCCACTCAGACAGATCTCCACCCTCGCTGGGATGTGCACTTGTGGGTTTCAGAGTCGCCATCGTCCACAGCGGCTCTCTCCTTCAGGGTCTGGGGTGCGCTGCTCTCAGTCTCCATGTAGGGGTCCGGGACCCATGTGCCGTGCTGCACTGGATCATAGTGTCCCAGAGGCTGGAGGCCAGAGAGGCACGCGTCCCAGCCTGGGACCCTCCCTCCAGGAGTGGGCTTCCAACCTGGCAGGGCCTGGTGGGCCTGCCATCTGCGGGTCCCACGACTGTTGTCCGTGCGAGGAGCAAGGACCAGAGACCCACAGCATCCAAGTGCACCTGTGCCCCCAAATCCCAAGCCAAAGTTCCACGAGTCAAGAGCCAAGAGAGAGCCAGTAGCTGCACCCAGCACAAAAGCCAGAGAGAGCTTTTCTTCGCCTTCTGTTTTAAGAAGGCCTCTCTTCTTGAATCCCATGTGCTCTGGAAGCGGTGGAAGTGTCCAGCTTCTTAACCAATGGCCATGTGTGTCTTTGCCCCCTTTTCCAGGCATGCGCAGAAGTCTCCAGTCATCCTGGGCGGGGCTTCCAGCTCCTGCAGCTCCTGCAGCTCTTGCAAGGGTTGTGTAGTCTGTGTCAAGAGCTGGTAGCACCGTGGCTGTGAGCTTTCAAGCCCCAGTTCTGGTTTCAGTCCCAAGAGCTCTGTGCCCCTCCCGTTAACTGCATTGTGTTTATACTAGCCTCTTGCCTCGTGCCATTCCCGTTTTCAGGCAACACCTTCCTGCAGGAGACAGGCTGCTGTATTCTGTCACCTCAGCGCTCTTCCTGCCCCCTGACTTTCCTGGCAAGAAGGGGAGCAGTCTCTATGTTGGATTTGGGCCCCCCCTCCCCAAATTGGAGTCCCTTGCTTTCCAACGATTTCTGCTCCAACCTATCCCATTATACCAATAGTTTGACTTGTTACAGTTTATGCAACCAATTTAATAAAAAGAGAGAAACAAACAGAAAGGCAATATATGATTAGTAAAAAAGGATGGGAAAGGCACCGTGAGATTCTGTTTGTTATCAGGACAAACTGCAGATTACGAAACCTGAAGGAGAGAGTTTTGTGGAGAAAAAGAGAGAAAAAAAAATTCAGATGTGTGGAAGGGGCTTTATCCTTTGAACGAAGAACACGTGACCATGCTGACTTGAATGTTTGGTCAGAGCTACACCCAGCTCTATTCCAGGTGAATTTATCAGCAGGACCCCACTCTATGGTAATAGCATTACGAAGAGAACATTCAGAGTAAATGAGTTCAAAAGTAAAGCTGTGACTTCCTCTAGTGTGTCAAGACTCTTAATGAAAACACTCATGACAGAGTGAGTAAATAGGAGCTAGGAGTAAAAGTGTTTGACTCTCTGACAGGAGAGTTTCTGGTGAATGCAGAATTGTGCTTCTCCCACTGACTGGTAGACAGACGTGCATAGAGATGGACGAGGTTGTTTATTCACATGGTTTCCCCAGTGCTGCGTGTCAGCAGTTCTCAGAAGAAAGTGTCAGCCAAGCTAGGAAACTGGCAGTTGGATCTCTTCACATCCTGAGGTCATTCTGAGATTTCTAGGTAGCCTATTTCTTAGATTGTTTATCCTGTTCTGATTGTGGGCCATAGAAGTTGCATCAGCGCAGGGGAAAGCAGTGACGTGATATTCTAAAACAGTGGTCTTTGATGCATCTTATTCCAGCTGCCAGCTAGTTTAGAAGCTTGTTGATTAATTTTTCTTGAGTTCATGCTGTGTCAGTGGTAGAAAAGTTCTTAGAGAAGATGATTTTTAGGAAGTTGGGGGATTTGAATGGGAAGCTAAGATCACTAGGCCACCATTAAGATATGCCAAGATGGCTGCTTCCCATTTTGATCATCTTCCCTACCCCCTCTAGTGAAGACCCTCTCTCTGATTCCCAGGACAATTTGGCTGCTCATTTCTATTGAAAAAAGTATTTCTCTTGCTACTTAAAGTTCTTAATCCAGCATGTTTATCTCAATTAGAAGGGTGTAAATCTAATTATTTAATTCAAGTAAGTAAGCTCACATTGTGAAGGATCCATGAGCTTCTCCTTCAATGTATATTTAAAGATTAAAAGATGGTGTCCATTAATCTAAACGAACCTCTATTTGAGCACTAGGGTGGGAACCTTTGGACATCAGGGTAGCAACGCAGCAGCAATCTCCTCAGGGGGTTCTTACTCCCATAGCCATGGCCTGTTCTCTTAGGACCAGCCACTGTTGCTTTAATAATTCTTTTGGAATACAGTGAAAAATTTACTTCAGAAAGCTTTGAAATAGGTCAGGACCATACAATCATAAAATCAGCTCCAAGGCTACTTGGTACCCAAGGCTAAAACTTTAATCCTATCTTTGTATGTATCCAAAATTATGTGCAGCCACACTTTCCAAGAAACCTGCTAGAAATAGTGTGATACAATCAAACTGGTTCTTAGAAATAATGCAATAATAACATGCTAACAATACCATTGAACTATTTATATTGAACTATAAACCCTTCTTATTATCAACTGCCCAGGGAGAAGTTAAAGTTTAAACATTAGAGTCCCAAATAAGTTAAATTCCAAAAATCTTATGTTAATATAAAACTAATTGTAGTTCAAAATCAGAATCCTTGGTTCTTGTTAGTTAAGTATTCAAAGAATTTAAAGTCTGCATGAATATTTTCCAATACCTTGTATTTCTCAGTCTCAGCTAGAAGGATTCTTCAAGAGAAATAAATTGGCTTCACCAGGTCTTTAATTTTGCGAAAAAAAATTTCATATGTTAGAAAGTAACATGTAGCCCGAGAGCAGCATTTCAGAGATAATTTTAAATAACGTGCACAACAAGTTTACCATGGCAAAAATGGAAGAGCGTTGCACCTGGGAAAGTATCAAGAGCAGGGTACTTCATAGTTGACATTGTCACCATGACCACAGCAGGGTATTCGCACTACACGCCAGCGTCAGCGAGTCAACAACAGGAGCGCGAACCCAGAGGAGGGGGGCGGTCTTTCCCATGATCCGGAGTGAATGAGTCAGAGGTACATGGGAGGTCAAGGAGTCATTCTGAAACTGGGAGTTATCCCTTCTCACGGGGTCAAGGCTGAGCCAGTGGTGACACAAAGCTTCCGTGTTCCCTCCCTCCCTCCTTCAGCCATGTGGAACAGTGATGAAGACGCAACACAGCCAGCGACAGGACCAGAGGCTGCCTTTGCGGTATGACAAAGAGCAGTCTGGTTCTCCAGCTCCAGTGTGGGCTGTGGGAGAACATAGAGACCTCTCCAAAGAAAGTTCAGTTTCAGTGGTGGCGGAAGGTGGAAGAAATACGTCTCTAGTATCAATTGGGGATTTTTGCTTCTTCAAGGTATGAAGTCTGAATTCTAGAAAGAATAAGTAGGATGGCAGGAACCAATATAATGGATCCCTTAGACCAAACTGAGAACAATGGTTATTTTAAAATTTATCACTGAGAGGCCTTTAGGAGAGAGAGTGATATTCTTTTGACAGATAAAATGTGAACTCGATTACTTCACATATTAAATAATGTATTTATTAGTTGAGAATGTAATTTAGTTGTGGAATCTAATAATGAAAGTTGTGGGGTTTTAGGGGGAAGGGGTCGATTTATGCTAGTTCATTTTAGTATCGTTTTCTCTCTGACCAGGCATTATGGTCAGTTGGGCTTCAGGCCTTTCCATCCTTGTCCCAGATCTGCACTTTTGCTCTGGGGAAGAAAATGAAGGCCACTCTGTCTAACCTTGGCCCACCCTCCTGCAGCTTTTGCGGCAGGACTAAGTCCCAAAGAGCCTGGGTCATAAAGGGGGAGGCGTGGCTGCAGTGATTCCTTGTGTCGGACACTCTGTCCTAGAGGCAGGAGAAGTGTGTTCAGCTGGGAGAGAGAACCAATTAATGACACATTCAGAAGCCTCTGGCCCTGACACTTTTCTGCATTACCCAGGGCAGTCTTGGAGTGGCTAATGGTGATGTGGTAAAGAGGAGAACAGGGGTAACTCCTGTTCTCCGAGTCCTCAGAGGATAACATCTATTGTATAAAAAATAAAATGTAGTCAGTGATGTTTTTATCATTTTCAAAAATAATTCTTTTTCTCTAAGAAAGAGGAAAATCAATGTAAGGGACATGCTACTCCGCATGAACTGTTAGGGCCTTGGGGCTCTTCCGTATTCAGATCAGTTGATGATTTCTATGGTTTTGCTGACAAAGTCTTGCCGGTTTTGTAGCATGAGGGATGACTGTACATATTGTGAACCAAGTCCAAGTGGTTTTAAGCAGATGTAATGTGTGACCAAGGAACACCTACAGTAGTTCCAATTTTGTAAACTTTATTTTGATTGTTTACACTATTACAGATGTCCTCAGTCCACCACTCCTTCGTCCGCCTCCACCTGACCCCGACACGCCTTCCCGCAGGCTGGCACTGCGCTGCAGTCTGTGTCTGCGGGCGGCACGTGCAGCTTCCTAGGGTAATCCCTTTTCACTTAGAGGATTTCCCTTACGGAAGTTTAGGACTCAGAAGCTTCTCACCTTTGCAATTCTTTCTTCACCTTTTCTCAGTTCCTATAGAAGGATACAACACCAAAAAACCCAGAAAATGTAAACATTGGAATAATAGCTAGATACAACTCATGTGAAAATTAGCTGTAAAAAGTTTATGATAGTGTGCTCTCAAAAAAAAACAAACTTGGCCCTGGCTGGTGTAGCTCAATGGATTGAGCACGGGCTGGGAACCAAAGGGTCCCGATTTGATTCCCAGTCGGGGCACATGCCTGGGTTGCGGGCCAGGTTCCCAGTGAGGGCCATGTGAGAGGCAACCATACATTGCTGTTTCTCTCCCTCTCTTTCTCCCTCCCTTCCCCTCTCTCTAAAAATAAATAAAATATTAACAAACAAACAAACAAACAAACTTGTTGTCAAGCCACATTTAAGTCAACATTTTTCTTACATGAGGGTGTGAAGGTTTTCACCCTTCGTTGCTCTCCTTGCTCTGTACCTGCCTTTTGGTGTGGATGGGTGCCAAGCCCAATTGCTCTGGCATTGCCTCTCCTCTGTTTCCTTACTACCGTTCAAGGCTAGCCCTCAGAGCCTCCTCTGTGCTCTAACAGAGGAGACCAACAAATGAGTCTCCTCACAAAGCGTGGAACTTTCAAGAGCTTCAGCCCAGGACTCCACTTTCAGCTTAGACTGGCGACACATAATCTTTTCCTTCATAGCCAGCTGCAGGGTCCCTGGCCCCACCATCCTGCCACACTTCTCTTCCCTTTGGCAATTGTTAGTACTCACATATCATAGGCATCCTTCACCTCACCTCCAGCCCTACTGTTCAGTAGCCCTTTCTTGAAGCCTCTTCATCATAAGCACATCAGTCCTTTTGTTTGGGCTGAGTGGTGTAGATAGGTTATAACAAACAAGAAATAAAAAAGGTACAAAGAACTTAAACAGTTTCCGACTACCATCTGAGATGACAGCTGAGAGAAATAGTTGACTTCGTTCATTTGCTTTAATTTCAGAAGGTGGGGTTCAGTAATTCTACCTAGGTTTCCAGATTTCACCTTCATAAAGGCCAATTTAAAGTAAACTTCATGTCCCAACTTAATGGGGCAATTTAGGCAAATTATAGGTTTCCTCTGGGCATTTACTAAGTAGTTTTACCTCCGAGAACATCCAAACTAGGTGAGGCTCAGATCACTTTGTAATTGCCCCAAATAAATCCCGTCAGGATTTTCTCACCCCTTTCTTTATATTTTAATCTTACATCCAAGTCTGTCTGAGTCAGTGGATTCCAATCCATGCTCTGGACAGCACTGTGGGGTGCTGCAGGGCTCCCGTAGGTGGACAGCAGAGGAGGAGAGAGCACCCTGTGTGCAGCAGGCGTACACGTTAGTGGCTCCACTCGTCCTCCCGCCAAAGCGGTTGTATTTTTGGATCCTGTCATTTTTGGTTGTAAATTTGGATGCTGCCATTTTCTCAAGCAATCACGTCAAATATTTTTATGCTTCGACATAAAAATTTCTTGAGAAAAGATGTGTATACTACTCTACTGACGTTGTTCCCTGGAAGGTTAAAGATACCATAGGAATTTTCTAATTAACTTTAATTTTTATATTTTACAATTACTCTTCATATCAATGACTATTTTCCCCTCAATCAAGACTCTCTCTCTCTCTCTCTCTCTCACACACCATTTCCAGGAGATAGCCCTATCTGTCTGACAATTTTTGATTCAATTTTTTCTTGACTACAGTCCCCCAGCATGTGACACTTGTCTTAGGCTATGTTTCCTAGAAGCAAAGCCTGAGATGGTAGTTATTGGTCAAGTCATTTATTGGAAGTGCTCTCAGGAGAATTGACATCAGTAGGATAGGGTCAGGAGAAAAAGAGCTAAGAAAGAATATGGCTTCAATTGGAGACCAATTCGGTCTCATCCTATGAGACGCTCTAAGGCACACATTTCACCACTGTGTCTTCTCTTTGAGAAAAATGGTTGGAGTTTTGTGCCCAAACTTTTAGCCAACAATCACAGCAATAGGGAAATGGGTGCTCTAGCTAGTAAAGCAGACCTGGGCAGGTTCTCATCAGCATCCACTACATCATCTTTAGTTGTGTTCTCTTTGTTCTTTGCTCTTGACATGTCTCCCTTACAGTGATGACTCTCACATTCTATGTATATGTGTATGTCTGCCATACACATGTTACCAACATGTCATCCCAACTGCAGATATTCATTTCTTAATTCATTGCACATTGGATGTATTACAAAGTTCACATTTTCAGAACTAAAATTGTTACTTATTATTTTATCACCCCAAAACTGACTTTGTTATATTTGTAAATGGTATTTGTTATTCAGCATTATTAGGGCTCAAAGGATTTTCAACTATCATGCTTTCTCCCTGTGTTATCAAATTATCTGTCATGCTTTCTTCTTTATTCCCCACTTTCAGTACCTTGCAAGACACTAATGATGCTACCACGTTGACACTTTTAGTCTTCGTTCAAGACATTTCCTTCATTTTTATGCTTTTCTACCCATTTGCACATGAAAGAATTGATAAAGGTGTTTCAAAGTCTTTAAGCTGTCCTGGGGAAGAGTAAAGGTATTATAAAGTACTAAATTTGATAAGATAAGAGTGCACTTTAAATTTGGAACATAAGCAATGTCACAGATGCTGTTGTTGCCCTGAGCCATACAAAACCCATTGGCCCTCCTGAATATGCCTGTTGGTGTAACAGACTGCATGCATGCTGACAGCTTAGCATTGCAAGTGCCTACATCTTTCTTCCCCTCTCCCTGAAGGAATTCTATGGCTCTCTGAAACTTATCCCACCACAATGGACACAATACATTTTTTTGTAGAAAGCTAACCATTCCAGGGATGTCCCACAATTGGGATAGAATTTGGTGAAAAATGCCTCAGACACTCAGTCTTCTAGTGGGGTGACCCCATGATATGTTCCCGAGGATTCACAGGAGGACTGATCCAAGTCGTCTCCAGCAATGTCTCACTCATTCGTGCACCTTTCATTGGATTCTCTCCCTCTGTGTCTCATATCCAACACACTCACACTTCTTTTTGGGATTTCTCCCAAGTCAGCTTCTGGCACGGAAGTCCTTACCTTTGGGTCTGATTTTTAGGGAAGCCCTAAGACAATTGCACCAAATTTTGCTCCAAGAATCAGATTCTGGCATTGGACCTCTTGGCCATCTGATGAAAAGAACGCAACTGCTGATGACAGCAGGTAGTGGAAAGTCTTTTCTGTTTGTACTATCACAGTTCCTTAGACCAGCAGTTTTCAACCGGTGTGATGGAAGGTGCACAGCTGTGTGCCACAAGAATTTTAAAAACATGCAATAAAGGACTCCTTAGGGTCACTGACCTCTTTTCCCTTAGATTGTCAAGTAGAAAAATGACAACAGCCAACACAATAACAACCATCAGTGTGAATGAATCAAAATTATGAATTATACCTATTTTTTGGTGTGCCACAGAATTTTAGGAATTAGTTTATGGGGCCAGGAGATGAAAAAGTTGAAAAGCACTTCCTTGGACTGTCCTTTGGTGGACTGGGAAAAGGTATAGGTTGGCAGGGACACAATGCTGGGTTTTGCAATAGTGCTGACACCTGAACAATAAAGCGGCCATGGTGATTATAAACAATGTAGTTAGCTGGCTTTTCAACTGTCCTAGAAGCCTTGAAGGATATAGTTAGACTTAGATCAGCTGTACAATCTAGCAGGCCTCCATGGAAGTATTTAAAGAAATCCTTTGCTGCATTCAGATGGGTAAATACATTGTAAATCAGCCCCCCAAATTGTTATAAGGATGTCAGAGGTACGAAAGAGGCTGGATACACTTCTAGCTGGGGGCTTAAGCTTGTCGTGATCCTGATGCTGAAGGAGCAGGAATTACGAATAAGGGTTGTTTGAGAACCTTCTATCTCCAAATCGTCCAGGCCAGCAGAAGCAGTTCTCTCTTTGCTAGAGGAGAGCAGCCTCACATTGCATGTAAGTATCAGAGGCAAGATGGATGTAATTACTCTACTGAACAATGAGGTTTGAATGACTCTGATCCACAAAGATCAATGGTTAATAGACTGTGGCAATCCTAGAGGCCAGATGGGTAGGCAGCCAATAAAGTGTTTCCATACTAATCAAAATGAGCATTAAAAGGCTAACGTTAGCCACTACAATGAAAACCTTAGCCAGCCTATTAAAATAGCAACCTACTCGTCCTCTTAGTCTACCTTGTCACCTCTCAATTACCCCTAACTAGTTTTATTATCTTCCTCCACAATTAGAACTTTCCCTACTTACTATGTTTTTAAAGATTATCTACTTACCCCAGTGCAATGTAAATTTCACAAGGGCATTTTTGCTGGATCTATTTTGTGTAATGAAGTATCCCAAGCACCTAGAACAATAATTGTCACACAGTAGGTGTTGAATGAACTTTGATTAATGAATAAACCAGTACTATGATGCAATATAATTGGTCAGTATTGAAGGGTGATTTAGAAAAAGCATCCATAAATCTTGTGTCACTGCAAAGATGCTATGCATTCCTTCATGTGAAATGTACGTATTCTCAGGACACATTTTTGACAGGCTGGGTTAGAACAGTTAAACTTTTTCCATAGGCTCCCTAGGCGATAGCTTTCACTTATCTTGTGGGCCCAGGACTTGGGTTTTGTTTTTCCAAATCAGTTTTTTTCCTCTTTACTGTATTATTCATTTTCTTGGATGTGATTCATTTGACTCTGTTTGATTTTATGTGTCAGTGTAATATCCAGAAAGCCTTTAAGAAAAAAAAATGGGTGTATTTATAAATATTAATTGTCTTTTAAAATGAACAGTTGTAAATGGACCTAGAATTTGGAAGGGGTTAATGCATGATCCAACATACCGAACCTACTCTGAGACAGGGGTATGTGTCCTCCGAAGCCCTGAGTAATGATGCCATTAACCTTTCCTAGCCTACCTCTATAAGACACTTCACCATTGGCTCAAGTGACTCTTTCTCCTTTCACTGCGACTACCTAGAATTTGTATTAAGTGTCATTAATCAAAGGTGAAAAATTCTCTGAGCAGGAAAACTATCAGTGAAACTGACTGCTGTATGGGGAAAAAATAAATAAAAGGGTTTAATAATTATATATTAACTCAAGCAGTAATAGTCTTTTCAAATCATCATAGTTTGCAGCTCCTTTTTGATTTTAGGTGTCTAATTTTGGGGAAGACCTATTAATCTTTTTTCCATTTCTTTGCCTTTCTTATTCAGTAATTGAACTGTTCAGGTGTTATTGATTAATGTAGCTTTCTTAAATGACAGGTTGGTGTGGCAGCCCAAGCTATTCTCTATGCTGTTCTTATTTCTGAAATGATTCATGAGATATTCTGGAATCTGAGGAAAGAATAAGATTTTATTTTATTTTATAAAAACAGACTCAGGCACCACTAAAAGGGGGAAGCTTTTCTTTGAATCATTGGTGTTGGAACTAATAAAATGAACTTTAACTTGTAGCAAGAGTAAGAGCTAGCCTCTTTTAAACATATCAGATTTGGGGAAAAATAGACCTTAGAAAGGTTTTTATTAATATGTTCCCATAAGCCTTTAACTGAAGCGAGTGTAGGAAGAAATCTAGTCCAAATGTAGCATGTTGAGGCGTCTGCTGGCTGCAACAAGTAGGTGAACAAAATTCTTCCTATTTTCAATAGGTTCACATCACAGAGAATAAGGAAAACTCAATCTTGAGAATGAGGGAAAAATAAGATCTGTAGAAAGTAGGTATTTAGAAAGAAAGACTCCACAGGATTGTATCATAGTCCAAAACTGCCAATAAACATCTGTGCTTTGCTATATAACTGGGGGATACCAGTGCAGCATGAGTTCTATGTAGTTTGCAACTCTGGTTCTTTCTCCCCCACACTGTTTCTGTTAATTGCCCCTTGTGGTTGGGCTGCACAGTCTCTAATCCTCATAGTGTGCAAGCGAATTTGTGCTGTGCCTCTCTCAAACACACCTGCAAGACATTTTAATAGCTTTAGAAACTGACGATATTCCCCTAACTCCCTGTTGCATAACAGTCCTGACTACCTGAGGTATCATCACAAAAGATAACTTAATAATAGCTATGATGTGTAGGCACCTGAAGTTCCATCTGGCTGTATACAGTGTGTGTGTGTGTGTGTGTGTATAGAAACAAGTTGGTGAATGCTTTGACAAATTATGTCTTGCTTCATACTATCCCCTGAATTTTTCTGTTAACATTTAAATTTAGGATACAATAAAATTGTATACAAATATAATGGGAAAAATAATCTGTTTCACTAACTATAGTCTTAGAGGAGCTATAAATTCAAAAAAGTGAAAATAAATGCTATTTTTACTAAAATGTGCAACAAAGCTTAAAGATGTTCCAAGTTTTCAAATTATTTACTTACTATAGGGATCAGTAATTCTGCTGAATGAATAAATGTATAATTGCATGGATGAGTAAATGAATGAATGAAGTGTATAATTTGTTAAGACTAATAATTATATTTGATGCATTCATTTATGTAATATATGTTTTCAATTCCATTTACCTTGGCCATAAATCTAATTTTCTAAGTGGGCAATATTTCTTGGTTCTTGGACATCCCTGCATGACTGTGCATCTATCTGACTTGTCATTAATCAGATGTCCTCATGGGAGAAGGGTTTGAAGAACAGAGGTGAGTCTTGACTAGATAAAAGTCTCTGCTAGAGAACTATCTACAGTTTGTGCTTAGTTTCCTGTTTTGGATGCTCTCAGCTCACTGCAAGCTCATTAATTTTCTTTTATATACCATATATATTAAAACCACTTTAACTGTTAGTGTAATATACTCTTTAATACAGCATGTTAATCTTTATCAGAAGTAAAAAAAAAAAAAAGGCTATTTTCAACTAAGACATTTTGGAGGCCATTGAAGCTAGTCTGGTCTCTATTCTCTCTTCAGAACACGTGTGCAACACTTTGAAGACTGGGCCTGAAACTTTCAGCCAGTTGAGCTAGGCATGAAAAGCACATATTATCAGTGTGTTTCCTGAAAGAAATGATTCTAGGGAGACTACAGTTCTCAAAAACTGTCTTGATATGTAAAAATGTTCCACTGAGAGCCCGGCTGGTGTAGCTCAGTTGATTTAGTACGGGCTGGGAACCAGAGGGTCCCGGTTCGATTTCCAGTCGGGGCACATGCCTGGGTTGCAGGCCAGGTCCCCAATGAGGGCTATGTGAGAGGCAACCATACATTGCTCTTTCTCCCTCCCTTCTCCTCTCTCTGAAAATAAATAAATAAAATCTTAAAAAAATAAAATAAAAATAAAAATGTTCCACTGAAATGCCAAATGAATGCCTCAGAAACATCTTCAATTTAATTGAAGTTTTAAAATTTTAAAAATGTTGTTTGCAATTTGGTTGAGATTTTAGATTTACTAAGTTCTTTTTTTAACCTGAAATTTTACTCATTTATCGAAAGACTAGCTTGTTTTATTTTAATCAAAGAAAGAATCAAGGGTATGAGATATTATATATGATGTATCTTTCTCACATATACAGTTTTTAGCAAACAAAATAATCTTTAAAATAGAATAGGTTCTATTTTGTTAATGTAAATGATATAATACATTCTGTGCAGAATAATTCTATGTGAGATAAATATGCATTACCTGCAAGTAACAGGAAATATCACTAACAATGACCTAAGCAATAATGACATTTATTGTTGTAAATAAAAGAAAGTATGGTGGTAGGAACTCAAAAGCTTGTGGATTTCTCACCATGCCAAAATAAACTTCTCTTAATTCTGTTGTCCTTTCATTCCACTATGCTTATCACTCCATTTCAAAATTACCACATAAACCCCAATTTCTGGTAGATAGAAGGGAGATAGTAGCATCTGTAACTTTTTTGTTTTTTGGCTAGTATTATATCACACGGCTACCTCTACCTGCAAGGGAATCTAGGATTCTAAGCATTTAGACATTGCACGGCAATGGAAAGCTAGTATTTAGCATTCCCAATCTCCGTGGTAGAAGTCATAAGAAAGTAAAGGGTAGAGAATCATGTCAGCAGGATCTACCATGATTTCGCAGCTCTGTCTTATATCCCAGGGGTGTCAAACTCATTTTCACCGGGGGCCACATCAGCCTCGTGGTTGCCTTCAAAGGGCCAAATGTAACTTTAGGACTGTATAAATGTAACTGCTCCTTAACTAGGGGCAAGGAGCTTGGTGCTGCAACCTCGACCCACCCGCCTTGTGTTTACCACCTTTGTTACATCCAATTGAATCCTACCAATTTGACTACAAAAGAAATGTGGAGAAACAAAGGAACTGAGACATCTTTTGAACATTTTTTGCAGTGGAAAATACTAAGAAATAAATGTCATTATCTAGTAGAGCTAATATATATTGGAATTTCACACACAAAACGTCATTGGCTATTTTAGAAAAATGAACTTCAGTTGTATTAAACTTACTTAAAAAATTTGTGAGGAATCACTGTAGAGGACACATGGAGGGAACTAAGGGGGAGGAGGGAGGCTGGGGGGGAGGTGGGGGTTGGGGGAGGGGGGAGGGGAGGGAGAGGATGCAAATAACTGTAATTGAACAACAATAAAGTAATTTAAAAAATAAAAAAAAATTGTGATGAAAAGTGGATTTTTTTTCTTTTTAAACAATTAATACAATTTCCTAAATCATGGTAACAGACTAATGTGATGTTTAGATAAGGATTTTTGTTGCTGTTGTTGTTGTTGAGAATTTAGTTAAATGAGCCCCAGTACCACTAGTTTACGAGTATTCATAACCACTCCTTGTTTTATTCTAGAGCAGCAACAAAATGGCAGAGACGACAGCTGCCACATCATATACATACACACACTCCTTCCTACACAAACTGGGCTTTGTACATCAGATGCAGCATAAATACCATGGCATGTGGCAGTTGCTATGGTGACATGTTTTTTTTCCCTTAAATGAAGAGCAGATGGAGTAGGCATGTAAAACTTGCATAAGTTGTTAGTAATCTGTGAGTTACTGCAGACTAATTGATGAAGGAAACTTTAAAATGCTAGCTTTTCTAATTCTTCCATGTAACATTTTCAACCACCACTTCCCTCCTTCACTTCAGTCCATTTTGGTATCCAAGTGGCAGTGAAAAATTAATTGTTTTTTCTGTATCACAGAAACTGTATGTATATATATAATTCCTGTCCTTGCTTTAACAAATAAAATTCTATTTTGGAGCTTTAAACTCTTTCACTGAATACATTTGTATTTCCAATGGCATCCTATTATGTCCATTTCATTTAAGTCTAATTCACACAATCTACATTATAATTTTGAGAATAGTTCCAAATATGAAATAATTACAACCAGTGAGAAGTAGACTTGTTACACGGTACCAAGTGTGGTATAATACTGTGTAATATTTAAGTACTACAGGACACAATTAATATTTTGGATTAGTCCTTGTTCTCTTGGTCTAATCATCCAACCTAGGTGGACTTTGTTCTAAATGGTCCTAATCACGTATTCTTCTCAGCTGCTATATGGAAATGGACAAGGGGAAAAAATATCAAGAAGGATTCATGGTTGTAATATCATAACCAATGATTTTTCTATATTAAATAACCTTCTATATTTGTCTGTAAAACCAAACAGCAAAAATTTCAACATAGTTTAGCAACTACTTACTGTGCAGTCGGCTTAAGATAACATGGGACAGTAAACTAATACGGACAAGGCAGGAAGTGATCATCATCAGTGATGAATCTCTTCGATGCCTCCTCACTACCTTAGATCTTCTCTCCCAGCGTCTGTGATTCTGTACTTCCCTGTTTCCTTGTTTGTGATTCTGTACTTCCCTGTTCCCTGCTTCAATCTTCTCTGATGGCAAATTTTCTAACATCTAGACTCCGAAATAATCTGGAGCTGTTGGTTCACATGCATAGGGAATAAGATGACATATTAGATCTGCTTTAATTATTCCTTGGAGTATTTCTTGAGTATTTCCTCATAGGTGAGTCAGGCTTATTGTTTATCTTTACATTCTCTATTTTCTGTGAGGATAAAATGAGGTAGAAAGATTGACAATTGACATTTAAAAAACAATATTGTTGGCAGGTCAAGACGTCTTCTTTAGGTTGCAACCCTGGTCGTCATTTTAGAGGCCATGGTGACATGTGCTTCTGCTTCGACCAATAAGGAGTTTCGTTGTGGGATGTTGCCGTGTTTTTCAGCCAAACTCTGGTGTGTGTTTTTAACAAGTGAGGTACCTGCCCTTGTTGTCCAGGTGCTTTCAGACATGCCTCATGGCAGATCTCACCAGAAGAATTCCAAGCAGGACTGATTCTTACTGTCACGGAGTATTCATTATAGGTTCCACTGCTGTACTTTGTACACTGATGGAAGATGGCCAAAGCTAGGGCCACCAACCCTTATTTGTTAATCTGTTAATTTATCTATTTAACAACTTTTTTAGAAAAGATTTTATTTGTTTTTAAAGTGGAAGAGGGAGAGAGAAATAAAGGGAAAGAAACATCAATGTTTGGTTGCATCTCACACAGGCCCAAACAGGGACCTGGCGCACAATCCAGGCATGTGCCCCGACTGGGAATCAAACCAGCGACCCCCTGGTTTGCAGGCCAGCATGCAATCCACTGAGCCACACCAGCCAGGGCTAACATCTATTTATTAAAATGTACTGTATACCAAACTCATAAAGGGCACTGGGAACACAGAGGTTAATGTAACAGATTTTGGGTGCTGATATTTTAGGGTAGGCATTACTAATTAACATGTACATTCATTTATGTTGCATTGGTGATTGCAAATTTTACCGGCTTTAAGGGGCTAGCAGGGTTCATGTGACCGAACACCACTGGCAAAGTAATTTAGATCAAGAGGCCACAAGCAGCTTCTCCAGAAACACACATTTGTGGTGAGAGCATCTAGATTCCTAAATTGAACTTCAAATTAAGATGGTTGCAGTTTCCATTTTGGGCCCAGTGGTCTACGCTTCATGTGTTTCGCAGCATGTTCCAAGCAGTCAGTGTGAAAAATCCAAGATTAAAACATCATTTTTTGTTGTGTTATCAAGATAGCACCCATTTTGTTATGTCAAGTATGGAACTAATTAAGTACTCCATACATTGAACTAAGCACAGTTATTATAGCATTTTTAACAAAAACAACAATTTCACTTTATTGTTATATGTAGTATAGTAAGCCTAAAATAATTATATAATTACAAAGATGGATTAAAAAAAGAAAAATCCTTCCTCAGAATTACTATTTTGAATCCAAAATGCATTTATTGTTTCTTAGTGATAAATTCTGAGTAGTTAATTTTTCAAAAGGTCCATTAGTTAAAGGTAACTGTATTCACAGTATTTTAGTGCATAAGAGGAAAAATGTGCTTGCTAGAGTCTTAAGAGAATCACATAGAGATAATACCCATGATGGATTTAAAACCCAAGAACATCTCACTTATCAAGAACCAATATACAATAATTACTTTAATCATACTGCATTCCTTAATAAATTAACCCTTCACTCTGTGGAAGCTAAAGAGAATTAAGCATGCTTTGAATTCCAGAGAGTTACATGTGTTTTTACATTTCTAATTCATTATAAAAATAATTGTGGACTCTAATTTTGTTTAACTAGTATGCTGCTTATAACCACAAGATAGCTGTTAAACAGTTGTGGTAAAGTCTTGATTATGTAAGATATTAATGACTATGCAACCCAGTAAGTTACTTAATAAGGACGTGAGAGCTTTATAATTAAGACAATCTTCTCAATGAATCGTTTACTTGGCAAACAAACAGCTTGCCTTTACCTTGGCACTAGTAATTGGCAATTCATTGACAACATTGTTGACAGTGCATTGGATTATGCTATATCAGTTATTAGAAATAAGATTCACTTCTATACTATCATTATAGTACTTGTGATGTTAGTAGCCATAACTCACTAGCAAAATGTATGATTGAACACTCTATTCTTATCAGTGCCATTAGAGAATGTTAATCAGTGGAATGGAGAAGCCTTTATTGTTTCTAGTTGTGATTATTCTTTTTATATTTCCACAAATGATGTCAGAAGAACAGACATGAAAAAATGGAGTCCACATAAAAAAAGATGGAGAGAGATTAAACTGTTAAAATTATAGCATAACTCAGAATTTTTGTCCAAGACAATTCTTTTCAAATGAAAGTAGATTAATCATCAAAAATAAAAGTGGTCCAACGTGCTCATTATTTTAAATACAAATATGGCAGATTTCAAAGCACTGGGCCATGTAGCTTTTTCTCTTCACAGAAGCAGCAGCAGTTCCACGTTTTCTGGTATTTAGACAGAACAATGTTTTCAGTGTGTAGCCTTGTAGACGAGACATCACTGGGGCTGGTCCTTCGAGAACTAAGATGTAGGCGGGGTCGACATTTATTGTCCCTTTTTAGCACCCTTTCTGCATCCGCCTTCCCTGTCCACCCTCCCCCACACACAAGCTGTGTTTCTGAGGAGGAAATATGAGAGGGAGACACATATTTCCGTGGCCAATGAAAGGCAACTTAGGTATAACTTTCTGAACCTCCATTCTCTGTAAAAACGGGTGAACTAATAATGCCTGCTCTGACTTCTTCACAGGATTCTCCTGAAATCACAATGAGATATTATCCAGGCGCTATACAGGTATTAGCTGTTGATGTTTCCAAGATGGTTTTTAGTTTGCACTAATGTAAATAGTATAGTTATTTCCCATTATTATTTGTATTTTAATTTGGATTGAAGGCTTAAAGAAAAGTTATTATCAGCCATGTAGTACAGTAGACAGATCAATGATTTGGGGTCTGACAGATTGGTTTTGGTCCTTGGCTATTTTTAATAATGTGTATGTCTTCAAGTAAAACATGGCACTTCCTCAGTCTCAGCTTTCTGACCTGAAAAATGGGATATAAACCAACATTGTATAAACAATGGGACGATTAAATAAAATAGTAAGTGTAAGAGTATTGGTATACTATAAGTGCTTAGTAACTGCTAGTCATTATTAATAAGATCATTTAAGGAAATGTAGGACTTTGGTGTATTCTTTTTTTCCTCTGGAATTATATCCAGTAGGCTGATAACCTCTGTTCTCATTGCTGTACTATTGAAGAAAAAGAGAAATAAGAATTTCATTGTATTTGCCTAAAAACATGATTATTTTAGGACATGCTTGTATTTCGCAATTTTGTTGTTCTTTCTTTCCCCAATTTAGTATTTAGTCATACGTGCACATATATTATCTACTGGGTAGGCTTAACTGCTGTCCTCGTTTTCTATTGCTGCCATAACAAGCTACTATGAATTTAGAGCTCCCACAACACAAGAGTGTCACCTCACAGTCCTGACGGCTGAAGTCTGGCACATGCAGCTGGGCGCTCTGCTCACCAGGCTGAAATCAAGGGGCTGGTGAGAGCGACAGCTGCATCTGAGACTTCGGACCTTGGTCCAGGCTCACTGGTTGCTGTTAGAATTTAGTTCGTTATGGCTGTGGAACTCAGGTTATTAATTTCTTTTTTTTTTTTAAATTATTTTATTGTTGTTCAATTACAGTTGTCCGCATTTACCCTCCCCCCACCCCACCCCAGTCAAACCCACTCCCTCCCTTGCTTCCCCCCTCCCCCTTGGTTTTGTCCATGTGTCCTTCATTGCAGTTCCTGAATACCCTTGTCCCCTTTCTCCCCTTCCCCTTCCCCTCTGGTTACTGCCTGAATGTTCTAAACTTCAATGTCTCTGGTTCTATTTTGTTTCTCTGGTTGTATTTGCTTGCATACCTCAGAAGCGTCTTGGCTGTGGCTGATCTAACTTTCCCGGTAGCTGATCTGGCCTAGGTGCCTTCGCTCCTGAGTCCTCATACGAAACTTTTTAACATTTCATAAAGTAGAGGCTGCATGATGATGTACTCCTTGAACTTGACCTTATCTGAGAAGCACTTTATCTGCCCTTCCATTCTAAATGAAAGTTTTGCTG
>PVJI01021394.1:0-27147 GCA_004026765.1 Micronycteris hirsuta
AAAAAAGCCTATTATCTGTGTTTTCTATATGTTTTCTTCTATTTAAACTAAAAGCTGGTTGTACTCCTGATTATTTTTCACTGTTTACAAAACTAATTTACCCTCTGAGGCAGAAGGCAAGATACATGCAAAATCTTCACTATGTTAAGGTCAGGTAATCAATTTCCTATCCCAAAAGACAAACCTAATATTACCAAGGATTATCACTAAACATGAGCAGCTGCTTTGTAAGACTGGAGCCTTTCCAGGGAATCCTGCAATAACGGAGCAGGTAGCAAACAGAATCCCATATATCTCTATCTTTGAATACTTAAAAATCTCATAGGTGTTTTTAACTACAGATAAAATGAGGATTAATTTTGCTTTGATTCAAGTAATCGCTATTAAACATAAATGCATTTGAGGAGAAGCATAGAATTGTTATGGGGGAACTAATATTCTATTTGTTTTGAATGTCATTTGAGATTTTATCCTTAAAAAATTAACCCTGACTTTTTAATATTTAAGAATTTCAGGAGTTGACCTGCTACAAACCATTTAAGGCAAGTATTAACTTTCATACTTGCTACCTCTAATTATTATCGTCAAAAGCTAACTGATTTTTATTCCACACTTATTTAATAGAATTGGTAACAGCGCTATGTATTATTTCTTTTTCATAAGTTTATATAATGTTGTAACATGCTGTAAGGACAGATTAAATATAAACAATTCCTAAATTTAATTAATGCTATAGATCAAGTTCATTTTGTGAGAAAACACATATGCAAGTTTATTCTTCTCTAATGGTTTTGTCTTAAAATCTATTGAAACAATGCAACTCATTAATATTTCAAACGCTCTTTAATTCTAGTCATGATACATGCAGGCAAATTATACAAGCTTTTGCCTGGAATATAAACAAAGAAATCAGTAATCTTAATATCGAATTTATTTCTTTGCATGTTTAGGCATTTAGTTTCACATCTTAGCAACATTCAACCAAACTAAATGATTTCTTTAGAAATATCTTCTTTTCTTAATTTCCATCACATTACATATTTCTTCTTAGTTTTTTTTTTTTTTTTCCTAGTAACATTATTTAACCTGAATATGTCAGTACTGGAATTCTTCAAGACTGTCTTTGACTCTCTTGTATTCACATGTTTACTATATCATAAGGTGAATCAATTTATTTACATGTCTTTAAAATTACCTGTCATCACTTCTAGGTTTATATTGTTTTAATCTATAAAAACCCACACGTATTCAACTGTATTTTTGATAATCCCAGTTTTATGTATATTTCTTAGCCACTTTAAAATTAATATGTTCAGAACTGAATGCCTGATTCACTTCTCATTTTACAAGTTTCCCATCCCTACTCCACACCTAGTCCTCCACCAACCTAGTGAAGCAATTTATTCTCTGTGTGTTCTCCATTTCAATGAATCTTATTTCATCAAACAGGTTGATTACTCCGAAGAGTTAAGGATTATCTATAACATAATTTAGCTGTCCATTTCCTCCCTACTTGGATCTTCAGAGGTCACCAGATTGTGCACATCTAACAACTAGGGTATGTGTGCATGTACTTACCGCTCTCCCTAACGCCCACCGCTGTTCTCGTACAGCCACCATCATCTTGCGCTGCTTCGAGCCTCTAACGTGTCCCCCCTTGTTCCGTTTTAGATCCAAAGCACACTTCCAAATTATTTTCCATAAAGTACAGTTATTGTGCCATAAGCATAATACTCCAACCCTCCTATGATTCACTCAACTCAATCATTTCTCATAGTAATTAGGCTAAGTCACTAAGTCTACATGTTTGTTCCGTGCTTCTGTGCCGTTTTCCAGTCATGCCTAGTTTACCAATCCTGTCTCTCTTGCTGTTGCTTTCTCCTTCCTGTATCAGTTCTACTTTGTGGACTTTTATTTTCCAGTTTCTTGAATATGATGTAGTATTCACCACATCAAAGCAAGCGTTATTCCTTATCTGGAATGCTCTGCCCTTATTCATCAATGGCTATCTCCAACAGTATTTCATTTTTCAAATAGACCTAATCTGACTCTCAAATGCCTAAGTGGAATTTCTGTTATAATCACATAAAATTACCTTTAGCTTATCTTCATGTTGATTAATCTATTTAACTTGTATGTCCATCTATCTATCTATCTATCTATCTATCTATCCTTTATCTGTGTATTATCTATCCATCCATCCATCCATTAATGTAGGTGGTAATTATGATCTTTGCAGCCATTTGTTTAGATACTTCTTTAACTTTAAGCATCACAACAGCATGTTTATCTTTATTCTGTTTATCATGTGTTCCCAGAGTTTTTCAGTGTTGCAAGATAGTCAGTATATGTTACGTATTTTTGTTAAGTGAGTGAAAAATTGAATAAAAGATTGATGAATGAACAAATGAATGAGCAAATTAATTCATATATATATGAATTGTCAAATTTCCTAATTTCCAGCATACTTATACTTACTAATAATTATACTCATTAGGTTTTCAAAAATTGAGTAAACAGCAAAAATTTAATATATCATCAACGTATTTGATGCCAAGATATTATTGCAAAGAATATTATCAAAGTTCAAAATACAATAAAAATGATATATAAAAGCATAAGATTCCCTTAAATAACAAACTTTTGCTTTTCCTTAAATTTATTGACATTATAGTCTCATGTATTGCTAATAAAAGCTATAATATATGGCCAATTTTACACTATTTTGTGAAATTACTATTATCTGTAGCAAATAATTGGGAGTTTCTTAAATAACTTTGGAAGTGAAACTTTGAGTTTCATCTTCATATAACTATTGGATACACATTTTGCAATATAACAGAATCAAACAAAACTATACAAATGACTATTGCTCTACAATCATCTGGAGTTTTAAAATGTTTTTAAAACCTGTCATACTTTTGTAGTTAGCAAAATTCATTGTCACAGAAAGTAGCAGTGACCCTCCACTTCTACAGTAAAATTCTATTATCTCATTAAAATGTAGGTTTATCTACATTTTAATACATGCTTATTGATTTAATCATCATTGATAATTAATAACTTCTAAGTACCCACTAACTTATTCAAAAGTATTTCCAGTGTTCACTAACCCAGCAGGAAACTCTCAAGATGTTTTACCTCTGTGCTTGGAGCAGCCACTTCTGCAAAAGTTGATGTCAGAGAAGTGTCTAGTAGGCCCTATAAAACATCACGAATGCAAATAGGACCACTCAGGTAATCTTATGACACAGATCCCTTTAAAAAGATGAAAAAATATAACATGAAAAAGTGTGATTTGTTTTCATTATGATTTTATCATGCTCTTAATATAAAAATTTGTATTAATTTAAATTTAACAATATTGTGAAAAGGTGAAGTGGTTAGAAGTACTAATTGGTAGTTACTAAACTGTCATGGGGTTGTAAAGCAAAGCACAGGGAATATAATCAACAATTTTGTAATAACTACGTAAGGTGCCAGGTAGGTATCTGAAATATCAGGGTTAAAATAAAGTATGTTATTATCTAACCTCTATGCTGTACACTTGAAATGAATACAAAATAAGACAGAAATTGTAAAAGACTGTAATTGAAAAATAAAATAAATGAATAAAATTTAAAAAGTTAATTTAAGAAAACTACATAACCACGTTGCTATCCCCTTTGATAGGCTATATTTCTTAAACTAAAGTTCTCTTAATGCTGACATCCCATTGACAGAATGTATAGGAACCAAAGAAATGATTGAAGGAAATTTGTCCTTTGCCACTACAGTCTTAATATTGTTTGGGAGGTCTAGTGACCACAGGATGAATGGTCTTCTGAGAGTAGTCACATTTCTGATGAAATGGAAGCAGACTGTCATCTGGACATTTTGGAACCTCATCCACTGAGCAGACAGCAGCTTTACCTCTTCTTAGAAAAAAATAGCTCATTGCTTCACAATAGGAACAATGATTTTTTTCTAACTAATATGACTCATTATGGTGTTTTTAAAAATTCTTCCTGACCAGCCCGGCTGGTGTAGCTCAGTGGATTGAGCATGGGCTGGGAACCAGAGGGTCCCGGTTTGATTCCCAGTCGGGGCACATGCCTGGGTTGCGGGCCAGGTCCCCAGTGGGGGCCATGTGAGGGGCAACCATACATTGCTGTTTCTCCCTCCCTTCTCCTCTCTCTGAAAAATAAATAAATAAAATCTTTAAAAAAATTTTTCTTCCTGCCCAATGATCCCAACTGGATGCAACTCCAGAAAGATAAGGTTCCCAAAGACCCAAATGATGTTGGAGTGAAGATTTGAGTTGATCTGTCTGCAAAAACTTTGTCCAGCTGAAGTTAAAGGAAACGTGGAGGAAGAAGAAGGTGATTACAATACAAGCTTTATACCTATATATAAAATAAATGAATTAGCACTATGCCTTATGCTAGTAAAATATTTAATTTTATCAATCCCCTCCACTAAATGAAAAACACTGAAAATAATGTTTTAGGTAGGAGTATGATCAAATTAACATCACCTATGATTATACAACAGAGAGTGAGAAATTATACTAGAAATACAATATTGCACCTGAACAAATAAAAGGAGGAGATGCTGAGGGTAAAAAAGGTTGAGGGTGTGAGATATCATTCACTTGCCTACCCAGATGCACTGGCACTCCCCACCCTGACATCCTTGCTTAGTGCCCCAGGATGTCGGTCTGTTTAATGTATTTAATTTGACTCCATGGCTTCCTTGCTTCTAAATGGTTTGAGAAAACATGGAATACAGTGGGTCAAGCAGGAGATCAGGGGGAGGGAGTACTAAGAGTTTGTATTTCTATTGTTTTCAGTTTGCTTTCTTTGGATCCATCTTGTTCCAACAGAACCCTTTGACACAAGGCCATAGTTGCTGTCAGATAATTTTTTTCAACTTTCTCGCTCTCTAGGTTTCTAGGTCTCTTTCTAGGCTCCAACAGAACCTCTTGACATCTGGCCCTTTCAGGCGGCATCATGGCACTAGTTGTTCCTCATTCTGTACCTCCCTACACTGTTTATTGTCCCGTGTGGTTCCCCTGTATTTGTATGTAAACTTTGTGTACTCTATGCACTTGTTCAATGCGCTACTCTTGCTGGATTAGGTTTGTTTCTTTCTAAAGTGATAAAATTGATTATTGTAATCTCTAAATTGAAAAAATTAGGGGCATTAGATATTATTTTGACTATTTTTGTGGCAGCAGTTAATTAAGGGGTGAATAATCTGTAGAACCTCAATATATATCAAATACATATTTTTGAAAGTCATATAATTCTACTGCATCCTTCTGTAAAAATTCAAGGTGTGACAAATGCGTCTGTGAGTTTTATCCCATAAGACACTATTCAATACTAAAAATTTAGTTTATTCAAATAAGCAAATTTTTTTGTATTTATTATAATGCTGCTGAATTTAAACTTATCACTTTATTATAAGTTGCACGCAGAAGCTTTTCATGATTTGCCAGTATTTAAAATGTGTAAATCATTTTATTACCTTGTTATAGGTCCACAGAGTTATTTATTGTATCTGTGCTTTCAACCTTACACTATATTAATATATCAGACCTTATTGCATGTGTTATTTTTATCAAAGACAACAACAGAGAACCTTTAACAGAGATTAAAAAAATAGAAGTATATGTAATTTGTTGGATCAACAAACATTATTTTTTAAATAAAAATATTCTTTAGAAGTTCAACATTTATTTAATATAATTAATTATTGGTGTGTACTCATTATAGCCTTTCATGTGTCTATAAATATTCTAATCCATATGAAGATTGACATTTTAAAACAATAATAATTTCTTATAGATACATTACTACTTATATCATATACATGTATTCTGATGTTTGTTACTTTTATAAAGATTTTATTTGTTTCATTTTTAGAGAGTTTGAAGGGAGGGAGAAAGAGAGAGAGAAACATCACTGTGTGGTTGCCTCCCACACACCCCCTACTGCTGACCTGGCCTTAACCCAGGCATGTGCCCTGACTGGGAATCAAACCAGTGACCCTTTGGTTCTCAGGCTGACACTCAATCCACTGAGCCACACCAGCCAGGGCTGTTATTTTTTTTTTTAGGGTGTGCTAAATTTCATGACACCTTCAATATCTGTGATTAAATAGATTTTGCAGGCTAGAACTGCGAAATTAGTCTAAAAACCCACCTGCTTCTTCTGAGAAGTACACAGAAGAAACAATCTATTTGAGGTCCTAATAGCTGGAACTATCACAAACTTATAAATACTATTTTCCCACTTTTTTCTCGTATTTTCCCCATGAGTAGGGTATGAAATGGGCTGATCTCACATGAGAAATAGAAAAATCTGGACTGATATAATAAAGACATCTGGTGAAAGTATAAATTATTTTATTATTAGGAAAGGATATAAAATATACATAAAACATTTTTTTATTTTATTTGAAAATAACTTTTGTTGGTATAGATTGTGTATTTCTTTATCACCTCAAAGGCATTTACTTAAAAACAAATTCTGAGAATGCCCTTCTGGAATATGCAATTTTGAAAACTAATTTGCAGAACAATAGTCTAGCGAAATCCCCCTTAGAAATATCTCTGAATAAAAGCAAATTGATGGATGTATACTTCCCATGCCATTCAAAATCAAATGAATTTTTCACCAAATATTGAAGGAACTGAGATGTAGTTGTTGTTTTTTTTTTTTCTGTTGATATTATTCTACATGGGTAAGTTTCTTTTTCTTTCCTCACTATCAGCCTCTTGGCAAATTGTAGAACTGCTTCACATCTTTTCCAGCATACACATCATGTGAAAGTGAGGTTAGGCAGCACTTTTAGTTCTTAGTTTTCAGCCATTTCATTCAATTCTTAATTTATGCAAAATTATTTTTTTACCTGTATGCTTGCTGGCTTAACAATGAGCCACTGAAATTTCAACAGTGTCTGGCACTCAGTAGAGCATCAATATATTTACAGCATGAATAAATAACATAGTTTTGTATAAAGCTAAGTGTCATATCTTCATATCTCTTATATTACTAGCTTTTATTTTTAAAAGAAATCATGAAGTCATAACCTCAACACTCTGATATTATAGAAACATATATAAAGCTTTCATAAAAATTTTATTATATACCAGAAGATCATTTTCAACAATTTAGTTTTCCCAGTGTATTTTGAATTCTGATTTTTGAAAAATTTACCTGTTCTATCTTCCAGATGAGGAAAATTCTTAAAAACAAAGATTATGTTATATTTTATATTTCAAATATTAATCTGCAAATTATTTACTTTGGGATTTATCTTTATTTAAAATAACACTAGCCAGATATTACCATATCAAGAAAAAATTCCCTTAAACATGATTACAATTAATGTTTTTGTAAATATGGAATGCAACAGTAAGATGCTAATTTCAAACACCTTTTTTATGGTACATATGACTCACACAGTGTGAATCTAATTTTGAAATCAAGAGAAAATATTTAGGGACTGAACAAAGATATATGAACAAAAACATATAAGTGCACAGCAAACATGACTTTTTATTCCATAAAGCTAAAACATGAGAGCAAATATAATAAACAAACTAATATTGGCTTTTTATTAGCATTAAGCTTCTAAGTGACATGAATTCATAGGCTTAGGAATACAAATCTCAAAGCAAAAGCCACATTATGAACAAAATATGTACAATTTTGTAGCATTTTTGTTTTAATGAGCATGCTGCACATTCATAGAAAAAGCGATGACCTAAAAATAGACCTTTGACACATGTACAAGTGAGTGAAAAGGAACCTCAGTTTTCATGCTAATTGCAAAGCACACCAGCATTAACACTGAGTCTGAGGAGCGCAGTTACAAATTCACCATTTCTTAAATGCTTTTATCACTTGCTTGCTTAAAAACATACTCCTCACCCCGTCACAGTCACAAGTACCTCTCCAAACCACAGCCCTGCCTCAGGCACTACATGTCAGAGACCACCATCTGGAAGGTGGGTGTGTGTACTATATGAGTTTTAACAGAACCGATTGCATTTGTTTCCTCCGGAGGGAAGAACCCCAAACTGCAAAGACCCTTAGCACAGAACTTGCCTTTTGCAGAAGAAGAGTCTGCCCTATCGCTTTGCTATATGCACACTTACCACCAGCTGTTTTATGCACTCCTGGCTCCCCAGCTGAGACAATTAGGGAACAGGATTTGGCATTCTGTGTAAATATGAGATAAGACTCTGGAACTATCTCCAGGTTGGCAGAGCATGAGGTCAAAAACAAGGCTTTGCTCCTGAATAAAGACATTTTAATCTTATAGGCAATGATCGAGGATTGAAAAGGCAGATGCTAAGAGGATAATGTAGGAAACTATGGAATCTTGGTCATCAGCAAAATACTGTAAATGCAGTTAATTACAGAATAGTAGCTGCATCCTGTAAAACAGGAAAGGAGAGAAAATGCTAAATGTTTGGGTAGCGGTGGCAGATTGAGATATTTTGCTCAGTATTATGTTTTTCCTGTACACTGCATGTAGCTAAATACCATCCATTTTTAAGTACATTTCACTTCTGGTTCTGTCATCTACCAGCATGCTGAGTCTGAAGCCCCGTAAGGGAGATTGCATGGGAAACAGGAATTTTGAAAATGATGCATGAGGTAAGGGTGCGCTCTTTAACAGAGCTATTGTTAGCGTTTAAAAATATAAATTAAACAAAAAAATGTTTGGTGATATTTTAGCTTCAATGATTCTACCCAGTGAGCATTCTCACCTTTGTAATTTGTTTTCTACATAGAAAATCTGAAAATAAATACATCAGTATACTAATTGTTATGTTCATAGTATTGAAATTATTACTTTTTTCACTTTGCTTTAAATTTTTATACTATTTTTATCAATGTGCTATTTTTAAATGGACAAATAAAATAAAACATAGTCTATTTTTCTTATACCATATAAAAACAGTGATTGAAACTATTTTAAGTAGGCTTATACATTTGTTTCTAAGGACAATTTTCATATGTGCGGATGATTCCAAAAGCTATATTTCCTACTCTAGTATTTAGTTCAAATTCTACACTGCTACTGATACTCTTTACCTTAATAAGACAAACATCTCAAAACTGAAAAAGCCAAAACAGAAATCTGGATTCTGCCATCCCTTCAATTGGATGTCCACCAGTCTCTTAATTGTGCTAAAGACAACATTAGCATCCAATTATTCAAGGCGATATTAGCAGCAAGTTTTCAAACTTAATATTATCGTGCTTCCCTTGATGTTTCTCTTTTCCAACCATAGTCTTTAAAATTTATTTCATCAGAAAATCCCACTTATATTAGCTCCAAACGTATATGGACTCTGTCCATATTCTTATGTATGTTCTAATACCATCTTAATAAAAACCATTGGCAGCTATCACTGGAATTTCTATAATAAAGAAGAAAATGAAAGAAGGAGGAAAGAAAGGAAGGAAAGAAGCAAAGAAGCAAGCAAGGAAGCAAGCAAGCAGCAAGGGAGGGAGAAAGGAGGGATTGAAACTTCTTTCTCTAGCCAATGAAAGCCTTATGTGGTGTGGCCCTGGTTACATACATCGTCACTTTTCATCTTACTTACATGCTAAACCCGTACTACAGTTCTAGTTTTTCAAACATGATCAGCTCTTAAGTACTTAAAAGTTTTTGAAAGAGGTATTCTGATTTCCTGGAATATTCTTCCTTCTCCTTTCTCAATACTTTATTTCTCATACTTTAAAATTCTTCTTAAATGTCATCCTTTTGCCCAACCACTTAAAAAAAAAGAGTCACTATCACATCACTTACTGAAATTCCCAATGCAGCACTTAGCACTATTTCACACATGTCACACACTCACACACACACAGTTTGTGTCTCCTTATTAGTACAGAAACTCTTTAAGATCCAAGATCTTAATTGCATTGAGTACCACTGGATTTTAGTAATTCAAACAGTGACAGGCAAATAACTTTCATTCAGTAAATATTTGTTGGATAAGTGAATGACTCAAAAAGACTAGACACTAATTATTCTAACACCTTAAAAATGTATCATTTTATAACCATACTAACGTCATTATATTTATTTCAAGTTTTGACTCAAGCCAGTTATATCTGGAATAAATTTCTTTCATTGGGAAACTGGAAATATTTACTTACTTTAATAAAATATCATACAACTTTTTGTATTGATAGATTATTCTTAAAATATGTTATTACAGTCATGTAAAATATGATAACCAAGTTATATGCTGATACAGTATATAAATATTTTAATACTTGCTTGAATATTCATGTTATTAATATCTTAAAACCATAGTTAATCTTAACATTCTAGTTGTTTGAATATTTTTCTTAGCTAACTTTCAGTAAATGATCTTACACATTACATCACATTCCACTAGTGCATATCTTGCATTTATCGGAGTTCTATGCTTTCTCCTAAATAGATTTGCTGGGCTGGAAACAAGCATAAAATAGACAATGATATGCAGCTCTTGTAAAATAAAATGAAGAACGGTAACCTCAAGAAGAATATATAAATCGAAATAGTGACACAGAATTGCTGGTGAGCATGTGGAGAAAAGGGATCCTACTGCACTGTTGGTAGGAATGCAGACTGGTGCAGCCACTGTGGAAAGCAGTATAGAAAAAACATGATTCTGCCTTTTGATCCAGTGATACCACTTCTGGGGATATATCTGAAGAAACCCAAAAGCACTAATTAGAAAGAATATGTGCCAAGATCAGGAAACAGCCTAAGTGCCCATCAGTCGATGAGTGGATAAAGAGCTGTGATACATTTACACAATGGAATCCTACTCTGCCATAAAAAAAGAAGAAACTTTTACCTTTTGCAACAGCATGGATGGACCTGGATATTATTATGCTAAGTGAAATAAGCCATTCAGAGAAAAGGATTTACCATATGATCTCACTTACATGTGAAATCTAATTAACAATGTAAACTGATGAACAAAGTAGAAGCAGAAGGATGGATACATGGAACAGACTGCCATCTGTCAGAGTGCAGGAGGGTGAGGGGACCTGAATAAAAGAATGGAAGAGATTAGCCAAAGGACATTTATGCACAACCCATGGATACAGACAACAGTGCGGTGATGGCCAGAGGGAAAGGAGGTCGGCAGGACTTGGGTGGACGTGGGAAAAGCAGGGGAACATGGCGACATCTGTAATAGTGTCAAAATAAATGAATGAATACATTCACAGAAATGGAAAAGCCTAGGAAATATCAGAATAATCTTGTGTACCACAATCGGGAACTGATCAAGATATTTTCTTCTAGAAGATACTTGGTAAACAAGTTGTTATTTTTATATGATTATCTGTGCTTATCATCTAAGTAATGGTTAACGTAGTACATTCTGTTTCCTGGTCTCTACATGGCTTAGGTTTTTCTCTCAGGACATTGTTAATAACTTGTATTTTCTTATATAAAGATGATGGGCACTGATAAATTATTTTTATAAAGTGCTCTCAATCTTTATTGATAAAAAATACATTAGTTCTAAAGATTACCAGCAACTCAATTGCAATTAAGTGGCACATTCTGATCATTTTTAAATGAAGCATTTCTGGCTATTAGCTCAAAGAAAATGGTTTCTGAAGACATGGTGACAGTACTAAAAGATCAATCCCTTAATGCCGTGGGAAAACAAGTTTGTGTATATAGTAATTTTTAAAAAATGACATTAATACTTTTATTCATTTTTACCCATCTTCATATTCTGTTCTAGCTATACTATCTAAAAGTAGTATTGTCCAGTTGTTAAAAAGATAAATTTTATTGCTGTTAATTGCTCAAAAAGTAAGCTAGATGGTGCTAGAGAACACATTTCTATTTATTATGTGATCACATTTACAATATAATGGTTGTTGGTAAGAATGGATAAAAAGGTTGAGACCCATTACGTTGACCTGTACTTTGGTATTGCGCTTTAAAGTAAACACAAAAGTTTACAAAGAAGTCAGGCTCAATAATGGGGTGATATTCAAAAGCAGAATATATTCATAAGCTTGTATTGAAGTATAACACCCCACAATCACAAAGTAATTGTCACTCTACATAACAAGGGTATTTCAAATTTTTACAACAAACATGTTACTACTCTTTTGACAAATCTGTGTTAAAGGGATGTTTGAATTCTTTTGGGAAACTTTTTTTTTTCATGCACATAATTAAAAAAAATTGAATTGTAGGTTTAAATTGATAAACTATAACAGGGGCATGCTGAATGTTTACTGAAGGTGTTATCTCTAACTTAATGCTACTATTAACCCCGCCTATACTTACTTCTGAAGAAAAATTTATTTTTCAATTAAAAATGTCATTGTTTTCTCAAATTAAAGGAGTCTCTTTGAATTAAACCAGCCTCCCTTAGGCTGTCTCAGAAGCAGCACTTGCTGATTTGAATGGTTTGACCCTTTGCTGACAAGGGTTCTAAAGGGTAGCTGGCCCCTCGGGCTTCTGCTTTAGTTTTCTGGGGCTCAGAGTCTCTATGCTCCAAAACAATAGTGTGATGGCACAATTTTTATTTTGGCCATTTTGATAGGTACATGGTGGTATCTCATTTCGGTTTCAGCTTTCATTTCCATAACGGGTAATGATGCTAAATGTATTTTCATTGAACTTTATTTTTTAACTTGAGACACTAGCCTGATGCCTTACACATTGTACATGTTGCATACATATCTATGAAAACAACAGATATTTCAGTCTATGAGTAATGTATATTATCTTACACTCACAAGATCATCCGTGGTTATATTATATACAAATGGAAAGATGTGCTTGGTTCAGGAAAAACATCTTTTTAATGAATGCCATAAAAGTAACAGTTAATCATCAGCATCAGGAGTTATAAGATTACTTGCTGTTTTTCAAGTTAGTGATAAGTTTTTATGTGCTTTTTGTAAGGATATAGGTTGGACAATGCAGAAAACGAAATGAGCATTGCAAAGAGAGTCACTTAACATAGAATTAGGAGGCTATTAAGAGCATGTGCCCCCTGCAGCCTGTGTACACCTTGTGCCTCAGTTCCCAGAGCTGCTATTAAGTTGTTAAACTCAGCTCAAAACATCCTGGAACCATAAACACCCTGGAGCAACAACTACTACATGGACACTCATGGACTTTACTTCTTCCTTGCAGTTTTTGCCTTCATTATTTGTATACTGGAATTAACTGACCACTGCTAACCTAACCAGCAATCCTTCATTTACATGAAAGAATTACCTTTTGTGTTTTCAGCCTCTATAAACAGTACCTTTCTTTGTTCTTTGCAAGTGACACCTTAAGTTTCTACCTAAATCTACATACCACAGATTGCAATTCTTTGCTCAAATATTTTTTCTTAATTATAGCTTAAACTTTTTCTTCTTTTTTTTTTTGTTTTTTGTTAATAGTTGATAGTGCATGCCATATTCTCAAAGGGAGTAGCAGCTGTGTTTTAGAGGGAGGGACTGCTACAGGAAATTGAGGGAATAAAATATTTTTCTAAGAATAGACTAAAGTTTACCATAGCAAATGTGGACTCTATTATCTCATGATTTTTGTGGTGAAAGATACTTAAAATTAAATTACCATTGTGGTTACTTAGGATTATCCTTGCTTAAAAATTGCATAGAACAGCCCTGGCTGGTGTAGCTCAGTGGACTGAGTGCAGGCCTGCGAGGCAAAGGGTAGCCATGTTTGATTTCCAGTCCGGGCACATGCCTGGGCTGCAGGACAGGCCTCCAGTTGGGGGAGTGTAACGGGCAACCACACACTGATATTTCTCTCCCTCTCTCTCTCCCTCCCTTCCCCTTTCTCTATGCATAAATAAATAAAATATTTTTTAAAATTGCATAAAACATGTTGACAACAGGTGCACAACAATAGAGTACAACAACTAAAAAATCAAGAGATAAAGAATACACAGACAAGCAAATTTTGAGCTTCGTTGAAATTTAACATAATAAAACACTCTCTTATGTAACATGTAGTATCGTTATTAAATTGATATTAAGTCCCTCTACCTCAAATACTACACTTGAAGCTGTCTTTATGCTTATTTTGATTTTGTTTTATTCAATACATTTGTAGGAAGTTTTCCAAAATAAAAACTGGTGGCTGCTTTCTCCAGTATCCTTCTCAATCCTCTACATGAAGGAAAAGATGAATAAACTGACAGCATTTCTTATTCTACTCGGAGGTAACCAAAGGTTTTTGCAGAAGCCAAAATGTGAATGAAACACACACATACACATATAAAGTGAATTGTAAAGTGCAGAAATTCAGAGCAGATGGATCAGTTCTGCTAGTGAGACCATAACAAAATCATCTTTTCAGATTTGATGCTGTTGTTTGTTCATTCAAAGCATGCATCACAGACCATCCCAGAAATTCAGAATCAAATATACAGATTAAGCTGGGTGAAATGTTAATCATGTAAAGCAAAATTTAAAGATTTAAGTTTCACACAGCAGTATGCACCATATGTATGTTAAATACTAGAAGATAACATCCATCTAGCTAATTGAAAAATAGATATTGAATAAATTTCACATTAAGGAACCTATAATTAGAGTGATGCCCCCAAATGCTTGATTTACTTAATGAGAAGCTGTTTAGCAAGATGAACTCTTACAATGGAGTGAATATTATTAGAGATCATTTCCATATTATAATTTTCCTTTAATATCTTCCACCTATGAAGACATCTTTAGGAAAAACTAATAAGGGTGACAGAATTGATCTGCATTAATCTTTCAAAATTTTAAGAACATTATTCTTAATTCTGACAAAAACTACAATCCTTATACAAAGTTTTAATAGTATAATTCCGTCTGAGACATTGAATGCTATAATTAGTAATATAACCATGTTCTAAACTGCCTTCAAACTGATCCAAGCACACCTAAGGAATGAAAATGTAATTCGGTATTGACAGTAATAAATCAAAAAACTATAGACCATAGTCATGACTTCTTATTCAGTTTGGGACTGAGTAGTGAAGAGTAGAAATGATACAGCTCCTTACACGTGGTTTAAATAGGCCGGGGCCAGTGCGTGTGCTTCCCGTAACAGAAAGTCAATTCAGGCTTCTGCCCCCACTATCAAGGCGTTTCCTTACTAGACAATGGAAGAGAATTCGGTAACATTATAAATAAAAGCTCATCTAATTGCATTTTATTCCAATTGCATTCAACTCCATATATTTTTCTTAATGTAGAAGCTTTAAAATTCCTTAGCAAATTATAACAGATTGAAAAATGTGAGAAAGCCGTGTTTTGATTTATTTTTTCCCTTGTCCCTAAGCCTGCAATTTTATTTACCTATTGGAAGGACTCCATATCATTTTCACATGAAAAATATTAAATGTTCAATTGGCCACTAGACTTATAAACAGTGTATTTTTCATAAAATGAACACTTTGGTTTGCATATTTACCTTCCTGAAAAAAATATCTTAAACATATTGTTTAAGAAATCTCCTTAAAACACACATGATAGGCAGAATTCTCATATGACACAAGATTTCTGCCCCTGTGTGTACATGTCCTGGGTATTTCCCTCCTATTGAGTGTATCTGGGACCTGTGACTGAATAGCAGACATTTTCTGTTGTCCAGAATGTTCACAGAGAATTTTGTCCACACCAACCCATAAATCAAACCCTACATACCATTACAAGCAAGGCTACTGGGGCAAGAATGGTTACTATTAACAATACAACCACCATGCAATAATTGGCACAATAAAGCTTGGTAGAATTTTTAAAATATATTAATCCCGTAAACCAAAAGTATAAATAAGCATATGGGCTATGTGTTCCCAGGGATGTTTTCTAAGTGTGATTGTTTTGGACAGGAATGAAAATCACAAACCATTAGACATGGACCAAATATGCTCACAGATATGTTAGATAGAATAATGTTTCAAGGACCTTTGGCATGGGCCAGATGTCTCTACAAACATTTTGGAGAGGACCAAATGCCTTGTGGGACCTATAAACAAGGTAAATGGATTTCGCAGATGTACTTAAGATCTCTCATCAATTGATGTTGAGTTAAGCAACGGAAAGATTATCCCTGGTTGTAGTGTGGGATAATCGAGTGAGCCGTGTGAAAGAGGCACTCTGTATTAAAGAAAAGAAGCAAGCAAAATACAACCAAGGACGTGGAAATAAAGAACAGATTGATAGTGATCAGAGAGGATGACAAGGGGGAAGAAGGGAAAGGGTTAAGTCAAGAAACGTGTATAAAGGACCCATGGACAAAGACAACCCAGGAGAGGATGGAAGTTAGGAGGTGGGGGGTGGGTAGGGCAGGGGGAGAAAATGGGGACGACTGTCATTGAACACCAGTAAAAAATTAAAGTATAAAATTTAAAAAAAGAGCGAAAAAATAAGAGACAAGAAGCAACAATAGACACTCCTTTTGACCTTGAAACAGAAAAGTGCCATGTTGTGGTGAGGGCCCTGTAGCAGGGTAATAGGTGTTCTCCAGAAGCTGAGGCCTCAGTTCTACTTGAAAGAACTTAAAATAACCAGTGAACTTTGAAGAGAAATCTGAGCCTCAGAGAAGATTGCAGCAATTTCCACCACCTTGCCTGAACCCTTGTGAAGACTCTGAGGTGGGGACCAGTCAAGCGATATGCAAATCTGCCTTACAGACTCTGGATTTTGTTATAAGGCACAAAATTTGTGTTGTTTTATTGCATAGCAAATATAACCACTCTTTCTTTAAAAACATAAAGATACTAATAGACCAAATCATCCATGACTGAGGGACATCAATTGGACATTCCAGAAATAGATCAAAATTGATGAAAATGTAAATACTCTAGGACATTTTGAGAATGCTGAATAAAACAGATTTAGAAGTAATTTTTCTTAGACTTTAAATTGCATTCACATTGATACTCTTACACAGAATAAGAATCAGAAATCAGAACATGAGCAAACATGTTTTTTTTATTTTGGTGGTCTGTATAGGTTTACTCTAAATTTCTTATCCTTTAAGTATGTGAAAATCCTTAAATATAAACCTAAATTTTATCTTGTGAGAAAATACACAAAGCATGTAATACACAAAAGCAAATTCCACTTAAGAAAAAAAATATTCAGACATTCATGCATTTGTAAATCACCTTTAACTAAACACATATATTTGACTGACTAAGGGTTAAAAGGACTCTCACAAACCAGTAGAAAGAAACTTACAGTATAAAACGGTGAACCGATGCTTGGTGAAGTGGTACTTAACTAATCAGTTGACGAGTTATTCTTTTTATTAAGTTTCACTTTCCACTTCTTATCTTTTCTACTTATCTCATAGATTAATATATTCAGCCTCATTAAAGAAGCATTGCCAGACAATATTTGAATTATGTGATTAAAATAACATGAGAATATTTAAATTTATTTTTTAAAAAACAAAACAACAAATTTGTATTGGTGGTGGTTACTCTGTATTCTCAGATCTGAATTTGAGCCTATTTACAATGGCTAGAAGTGGAAGTCAAAAGGAAGAGAGATTTTACATACAAGAATTTTGCTTAAAAATGCTTTTTTATTGCACTTACTTCACTGTCAGTACATATATGTGTATATATATATATATATATATATATATATATATATATATATGAGAAAAATTAAAAAAACAAACTGAAGACACAGGACAGTTAGCAAAAACAGGCAGAAATTGGAGGAAAATTCACCTTCGAATGAAAAGAAGCGTGCTCCTGATAGTATGTCAGGATGGCACAACCACTAGAGAAGCTGCTGAAGGGGCGCAGCCTGATTAGGTTGAGAAGTCAGTGGAACATGATTGCATCGGAATGAATATAAAGCATTTCCTTCCCCACTTAGAATATGTGAAGTTCCTCTCTTTTCTTACAGGTCTAAGAAAACTTGGTGAAGAGAAAAGCATGTGGCTCTGGACTAACTGCAGCTTCATGAAGCTCCTCCTTTTCTAGTTCCTACTCCACTGGTGTCCTTACCGTTTCCTATTGGGGTGTAGGCTGAACCTTTCACCTGATTTATTTCTCATTTTCGAATCTCAGCAAGCCATTTATTTCTGTGGGGAAAGTTTCTCTTTAAGCTCCAACAAAGACCAGTCCATCTGTTTCATAGTTTTAAGTGCTTCTTAATAATAAACTTACAATTTGTGATTTAAAAGTTTTTGAGAGATAGTTTTGATAAACACCCTCATCCCCTATTTTCTTATGCCACCTATTGGATATAGTATAAGTGATAAATTAATATTTCTTATGTTTCTGTGGCATTGTAGTCTTTTCCAATATGTACTGGAAATTCATCTGCACTTGTAAGAAAAGTAAGAGTATTTTATATCACCATTGGAAGTGAGAATATATGCAATATTTCTAGACCATGGTAAGGTAATAAGGAAGACTTCAAAGTAAGTGGTAATGAATTTGGAATAGAATCCATTTGCTTTGTTTTAGAATTTTCTCTATTTTAGCTCAGCTGCTTTGGTGATAACATGGAAAAAGGCAGATGGATAAGTTTAAGGGAAATAGGGTTTCTCACCACAAAAATAAAAAGGTCTGGAATTTGTATTATTCTCTCTCTCCTAAGGAGTTTTTACATAATCCTATTGTAATATTACCTCAATTTCCTATAATTTTGTACTGATATGAAATCATAACCATGAACAATATTTATTTTTCAAATAACTATGGTGTAAAGCAACATACAAATAATTGTTAATTGTAACATAATTACAGTTAAACCTACATTCTTGGATGTCTGCCATCTCGAACAATTTGGTTTCTCAACTAAGTTGTTCATGGACAAATAAAATTTCAGTTCTCAACCTTATGTCCCTTCCACGCTGACAACTGTATGTCAGGAGTCTCTCTCAGGCAACAAACAAAAAGAATGTGTGGTCATGAGTAGAGTTTGTTTTCTGAGCAAATCACTTTTTGAACAGCCTTCTGAAACAAATTAAGTTTGAGAATCAAGTTCTCACTGTATTTTGTCTTCTTGTCCTATAGGTACAGATTAAAAAGAGTTTTTTTTGTTTGTTTGGCCATGCATGTGTACTGGTGCTTGTAGGAGCAAATTTTAAAATCAGAGATTTTCCAAAAGTACAATATTGAGGACATGGACTATCCAATCCACCTTTTATTTCATTCCATAAATTGGTATTGAAGAATATAAGGCTAGTTCACATGAAAAATATAGTTCCTTATATATACTAACTACCCATAAAACAAGACTTCTTCAACCATTATGATCCCTGTTCAGTTGCACAGAACTACCTCCTAACCTTTTGAAAAAACCTCCATAGACACCAGAGTGCACTCTGTAAGCTAGTAAACTACCAATCATCAAAGTCTTTGTGTTTCATGTTTCCAACTGTCCTGAAATATTTTCATCAGCTGTAGGGAATTAAAGAGGATCCACTGTATTTATTAGTTCCACAAATCCCTGGAGAATCCCTTGGGTCTGCTTCATGATTAATGTAAACCTAAAACCATCACAGAGGTAAAGAGACTTCCTTTGCTACACCGTCAGAGAGTGCACGTGTGAATGCATGTTAGTTTAAATAGCCTGTGCAAAGCCTCAAAGGATCAAAATGTTGAATTACACTGACAAATGTCTGAAAGGAATCTATATTCTGATCATTGAATTTTCATAATAAAAGCATGCATTTTAAACATAAGCATTCTTGAACATCCCTTAGAACAGGTTAGAAATGTTAAAAATGCAAAGTTTATGAGCATTCTTAATTTTTTTCACATGAGTTATAAATTGCATATATTAGAAATCCCTAACCAACATCTTGGAAGCAAAACAAAAGCACATTTTATTTAGTTTATCACATGGCCTCCACCTACTTAAAAACACAATTTAAAATATTTTTATATATTGAAAAAAGTACTTAACCTTATCACTAAAATCAACAGATGCTAGTTATGACAACATATGGTTCTTCCATGGTACCTAAAATTAAACTTTAAAATGCTACCATTTCTCTCAACTTTTTTCTATAAAATTCATTTGTAGCTTTCATATTTCAACATTACATTGTTATGTTTCATTATCTCCTTAGGGAAAAGATCATTTCAATGTCTTTTTCATCAGTCTTGCATTGAACTATCACAGAGAAAAATGATCGACTTTAAGTTAATAGGGAACAATTAGAAATTATACTTTTTAACCCTGGCTGCTTATTTAATTTTAATGCAATTATATTAAATTAATGTAATAAAAACCAATCATTCTATATTATGGCTTTGTTGCAGAAGATCACAGAAACTTAAGAAAATAAAGTTAGCCTTTGTGCCATTTGATATGATACCTTTGGCATGTGAAGGCTAAACAAGTGAAGAAAGGGCTTTTGTACTTCTTTTATATTGGGTTGACCAAATAGTCCTTTTAATTTTCTTTCCATAAAATAAAAGATACCTTTTTCATTTTCACCAATAACTTTTATTGTTTGGATATTTTGAATATGTCAGCTATCTCTCATGTGGTATAATGCTGATTTTTCTCAATCAATATCTCACTTTGATTGCTCCCAACTTCAATTAGTCTACCCGACTGTGGAACATCATCCAGGAAGAAATCACCAGCAGCGAACTTCGCAAACCACTTTTGACATATTCAATCAGTCCCAGCATTTTCTCCATACACTGCGCATATCTTTTTTTTTCCATTTCAGCTGCAGTTTTATCTTTCTTAAAATAACAAAGCATAATATGCCAAAAATGTCGCTAATTTTCTTCCATCTCCAATATTAAAATAGCCACACAAAAATTCACCCATTTTTTTTAATACATACTGATACAACAGCTGTCATAGTAAACCTAACAAAATTGTTTTGAATGAAGTTGAAGGCAACTAAATGCTTCTAGAGCCATCTTAATGAGACAAACCAAATGAGCTCTTTGGCCAACCCAATAGTAATAGTGTTAGTTGAAATATAACATGATTCTGAGCAACCTATTTTATAATCTTATTTTTTCATTGGTTGAAAAGAAAAATCTTTCTGAATTATTTAAATCACTGAATTGAATATACTCCAGATGCATTTTTTAAAGTATAGTTTTTTAAATTAAGTTTATTAGGGTGACATTGGTTAATAAAATTATATAGGCTTCAAGTTTATAATTCTATGATATATCATCAGTATATTGCATTCTATGCCTACCACCTAAAGTAAAATCTTTAATAATTATGTTCAGGCATATTGTTTTACTTGTATTTAAAATAATCAGCTCTGGCTAAGTGGTTTGAGTGCCAGCCTGAAAACTGCAATGTCACTGTTTGGATTCCCAGTCAGGAAACATGCCTAAATTCCCAGTTGGGAAAGTGTGAGAGGCAACCAATTAATTATTTCTCTCCCTCTCTTACCTTCTCTAAAAATAAATAAATAAAATCTTTGAAAAAAAACAGTAAAAGATATTACCTTCATTGGTAATTAACTGTTGAGGCAAAGATAAATGACTGGTCTTCTAATTCTAATAATGACTGGTCTTTTAATCTAGTTTATTGAGTGGTATTTAAATTAAGTCATAAATTAGGAATTGATTTAAAGATTTAATTGTGTCTGCAACAGTTAAATGTGCTTTCAACATAACTATGATTATGAATTACAAACAGTAAAAAATGCTTTAACAAATTATTTTATATGTAACACCAATTTAAATATGCAAGTACATCAGTTTAATGTTTATGTATATTTACAGATAGTGTTTTACATTTATAGCTCATATTGTTGGCAAAGTATATTGTTCTCAATTTAAAAAATAATTTCCACTTGGAATATGCAAATTAAGATTTGTGGTACAGAATCCAGTTACTTTTTTTGAGAGATCATGTTGTAGAAGTGGAAAGAAAGAGAGAGAGAGAGAGAGAGAGAGAGAGAAGGAAAAGAAAAAGAAAAAAAAAAAGAGCAATCCAATTAAACAATGGGAAAAAATTTGAATAGACACTTCTCCAAAGAGGATGTACAGATAGATGGTCAATAGACATATGAAAAGATACTCAATGTCACAAATCATCAGAGAAATAAAAATTAAAACCACAAGAGATACTGTCTCACACCTGTCAGAATGGCTATCATCAATAAATCAACAAACAGCAAGTACTGGACAATATATGGAGTAAGGGGATCCCTTTTGCATTGTTGGTAGAATGTAGACTGGTGCAGTCACTGTGGAAAGAAGTATGGAGATACCTCAAAAAATTAGAAATGGATCTGCCTTTTGACCCAGAGATCCCACTTCTGAGAATATATCTAAGGAACCCAAAATAGGAAATCAAAAGAACATAAGCATCTCTATGTTCATTGCAGCATTATTTACAATCACCTAGATATGGAAGGAGCCCAAGTGCCCATCAGTAGATGAGTGGATAAAACTACAAGACATTTATGCAATGAAATACCTGGTACTTCTCAGTCATAAAAAAGAAGAAAATTTTACCCTTTATGACAGTATGGTTGGACCTGGAGAACATTATTTTAAGTGTAATAAGCCAATCAAAGAAACACCATTACCATATGATTTCACTCATATGTGGAATCTAATGAACAGACTGAACTAACAAGAAAAAGTGGGACAGACTCATAGATGGAGAGCATGAGGGGAAAAAAAGGAAAGGAAAGGGAAAGAAAGAAGGAAGGAAGGTTCATTCTAATTTTAAAATATTTTATACCAGTACTGCTAATCAATAATTAATCATTATATTTGACTAATTTGATATTTATATTAACTTTAATACTTACTATAAGCCAGCATTATTCTTATAATAGATTTATGTTTTCTATACATTAGCAAATGTTTTATTTCTTTTATTTTCATTATAAAAATAATACTGTCTTAATCCTAATGCTTTTATGATCTCTTCCTATTAAATTCTATAGTAAATTTTCTATTAAATCTATACTAAACATCACTTTAAATTAGCAATAATGTCACATTAACCCATCATTGTATGATACTATTCTTATTTACAATTGATTTTAATCTCTATCAGTCATTAATGAACCAATGAAGTATGTAGAGATGCAGAGGCAAAAAGTACACTGATGACCACAGACGTTATATTCTATGGCACATTATGTCATCTATACGTGTCTTTCTTTTTATTAGAAAACATTCATAAAACATCAAATCAGGAACTGAAATAAATGCTTATTGAACATATTATATGTCAACCTATGAAATATACATCATAAATATAGGGAGTTCCAAAATACAGCTGATAAATGATAAATAGAAAAGAGTAGAAAAATTGTGTATAAAGGGGCACCCACTTAAACAGAAATACTCACATGATGCTACGTAAGCTAAATTATGAAGACATGAAATAGATATGCCATATTTTTCACTCTAGTTCTGATTTTTTAAAATAGATTATTTTAGACCAGTTTTAGATTCATAGCAAAATTGTGGGAAAGGTAGAGAGTTCCCATAAGTCTCCTGCCCCTATATATATATATATATATCCATAGCTTATCCCATTGTTAACGTCCCTTATGAGAACTGTACATTTGTTATGACTGATGAACCTACACTGAAAAATTTTTATCACTCAGAGTCCACAGTTCACATTAGGGTTCACTTGAGTGCACATTCTATGAGTTTGGACAAGTATATTATGACATGTCTTCACCGTCATAGTATCACATAGTGAAACAGAGGAGTTCCAATGCTCTAAAAATACTCTGTACTTTATTGATTCATTCACATCCCTTTACCCTTAGAAACTACTGAAATTTTAACTGCCTTTATAACTTTGCCTTTTCTAAAATATCATGTAATTGGAACCATGCAATGTGTAAATTTTCAGACTGATTTATTTCACTTACTAATACACATTTAAGTTTCCTCCAGTCCTGTCATGACTTGATAGATGATTTCTCTTCAGTGCTGAGTACCACTCCACTGTCTGGACGTACCACAGTTCATTTACTAGTTCACCTATAAAACATCCGATTGCTTCCAAGTTTGACAATTATGAATAAAGCTGTTATGAAGAGCCATGTATAGGTTTTTGTTTGTACATAAGTTTTCAACTCCTCTGTGTAAAACCAAGGACTGTATTTGCTGGACTCCATGGTAAGAGAATGTTTGGTTTGTAAGAAACTGTCAAACTATCTTCCAAAGTAGTATTTTGCCTTCCCACCAGCAAATAATGAGTTCCTGTTTCTTATATCCTCATCAGCATTTTGTTTTGTCAGTGATCTGAGTATTAGCCATTCTAATACATATGCATTAGTATGTCATTTTTGTTTAATTTTCTTTTCTGTGATAAAAAATAGTATGGAGGGTTTCTTCAAATGCGTATTTGCCATCTGGATATGTTTGGCGAGGTATCCGTTAAAGACTTTGGCCCATTTTTCAATTGAGTTATTTGTTTACTTATTGTGAAATTTTAAGAATGTAAAAAATATTTTGGAGAAGAGTAATTTATCAGATATATCTGTGAAAATATTGTCTCCTAGTGTGACTCCCCTTTTCATTCTCCTAGCAATATCTTTAATAGAGCTACATTTTAATTTTAATGAAACAAGGCTTATCAATCATTTCTCTCATAAATCATGCTTTTGGTGTCATGGCCAAAAAGTCATCACAGACTCAAGGTTTTCTAGATTTTCTCTTATGTCATCTTCTGGGAACTTTATTTTATTTTTATTTTTTGGCATTTGCATTTGATTTTGTGAAACATTTTTTAATATATTTTTATTGATTATGCTATTACAGTTGTCTCATTTTTCCCCTTTTTTCCCCTCTGCCCCCATACCCCCCCCATTCCCCACCCTTTAGTTTTTGTCCATAGGTCACACATATAAGTCCTTTGGCTTCTACACTCCCTATACTATTCTTAACCTCCCCCTGTCTGTTTTCTACCTACCATTTATACTACTTATTATCTGCCCCTTCCCCTCCTCCCCTTACCACTCCCCTGTTAATATCCCTCCATATCTTATATAAATCCCTTTAACATTTTATACAATAAAGGCTGAGTGATGATGAACTCCTTGAACTTGACTGTATCTGAGAAGCACTTTAACTGCCCTTCCGTTCTAAATGAGAGCTTAGCTGGATAGAGTATTCTTGGATGTAGGTCCTTGCCTTTCATGACTTGGAACACCTCTGTCCAGCCCCTTCTTGCCTGCAAGGTCTCTTTTGAGAAATCAGCTAACAGTCTTATGGGAATTCCTTTGTAGGTAACTGTCTCCTTTTCTCTTGCTGCTTCTAGGATTCTCTCCTTATTTTTGATCTTGGGTAATGTAATTATGATGTGCCTTGGTGTGTTCCTCTTTGGGTCCAACTTCTTTGGGACTCTCTGAGCTTCCTGGACTTCCTGGAAGTCTATTTCCTTCACCAGCTTCGGGAAATTCTCCTTCATTATTTGTTCAAATAAGCTTTCAATTGGTTGCTCTTCCTCTTCTCCTTCTGGCACCCCTATGACACGGATGTTGGGACATTTAAGGATATCCTGGAGGTTCCTGAGCCTCTCCTCAGTTTTTTGAATTCTTGTTTCTTCATTCTTTTCTAGATGGTTGTTTTTTTTCTTTCTGCTGGTCCACTCTGTTGATTTGAGTCCCAGTTTCCTTCTCATCCCTATTGGTTCCTTGCAGATTTCTCCTCGTTTCCGTTATATTATCCTTCATTTGTTCAAGTAATTGTGATAATTTTTCATCGAATTCTGTGAGCATCCTGATTACCAGTGCTTTGAACTTTGCATCTGATAGGTTGGCTATCTCTTGGTCGCTTAGTTGTGATTTTTCTGCAGCTTTGATCTGTTCATTCATTTTGGCCATTTTTTTTCCTCAGTGCACCTGTCACTTTAAGGGGCGGAGTTTTATGTGTTCACCAGGGCAGGGAAACAGCTGTGTTGTGACGCAGCCTGTGGGGACAGGTCCTGAGAGAACAAGGGCACTTGCTCCACTCTCCGCACTCACACCTCTACGTTCGTTCAAGCAAGCCGGGCCCCTCTGTGCTGGCTGCGGGGTTGGTGGACAAGCCTGCACAGCTCCAAGTCCCTGTGGGTCTCCCCAATGAACTGTCCTGTGAGGCCAGGAGTTCCTCCTGCCACTGCCTCAACCCCCACAGGTGTTTTCAATCGGTGGTTTGAGGTTTTATTTCCTGTGTTGGGGGGATTCATGGTCTGCTCTGCTCCCTGTTTTTCCTCTCGGTTTATCTGCGCTCGAATGAGGACCCGCCGGGTCCACCAGTCTCGGCCCTGCTGTGTCTGGGTGGGCCGGGCGCTGGTGGCCTCGGGTCCCTCCCGGCAGCTGCAGCGTTGCCAGTACCGCTCCATAAACCGCAGTTGCCGTGTGCTCCCCACCGGGCTTGCTGCGTGTTCTCTGCCCCGCTAGCACGCGCTCTCGCTCTCTTCACCCGGCTCCGCCCCGCTTACCAGACTGGATGCGTGTGTCTCCCTTAACTCCTTGGTTGTCGGACTTCCTCTCAGTCTGATTTTCTGTCAGATCTGGCTGTTTTTGTTTAACTAAATTGCTGTTTTTTTCCTCATTTGGTTGTGCGAGGAGGCACAGCATGTCTACCTATGCCTCCATCTTGCCGGAAGTCCTGTGAAACATTTTGAGTTACTTTTTATGAAGGGTATAAGGGCTTTGTATAGGTTAATTTTTTTTTTTTTGCATGTGAATGTCTTGTTTCAGCACCATTTTTTCAAAGACTATCTTCCCTCTATTGTATTGACTTTGCTCCTTTGTTAAAGATCAATTGACTATATGTGCATCTATTTCTTGGCTCTCTAGTCTTTTCCATCAATCTGCTTGTCTACTTTTTAGCAATGCCACATTGTCTTGATTACCACACCTCTATAAAACCTAAGGTTGGGTTGCATCCGTTCTCTGATTTGGCTCTTCTCCTTTAAAATTGTGATGGCTGTTCAGAGTTGTTTGTCTCTCCATAGAAACTTCAGGTTTAGTGTGTTGTTGTTCACAAAATAACTTTCTGTCATTTTGAATGGGAGTGCGTTGAATGTATCTATACATCAAGTTGGGAAATTTGACATCTTGACAATGTTCAATCTTCCTATTCATGAACATAGAATATCTCTCCATTCATTTAGTTGTTTTAAAATTTCTTCATCAGATTTTTGTAGTTTTCTTCATATAAATCTT